>AUXH01000093.1:0-42687 GCA_000482145.1 Strigomonas culicis
GTGTGTGTGTGTGTGTGTGTGTGGAAAGGGGAAGAAAATGAATAGAAGTGTATAGAGTTAATAGATGCTATTACTACTACAAAAATGTAGCACGCAAGTAAAAAAAAAAAAAGGGCAAGCGAAGAGGAGATATAGAGAGGAGCATGAATGAAATAGAGTAAGTAGTGATGGTATGCAAAAATTGAAGAAAAAAAGAACAAACGCCCGCACATGCATTGAAACGAGCAATAGGGGGTGGGCGGGGTAATAATAATAAGAGAGTGAACAATAAAGAGGTTATAGTGCAAGAAAACTCGATTCACGAATCAAACAAAAGATTCTCCCGGGCCAATCCATCCGCGTCAATTGCTTTACACTGACGCGACGCGTACAACAGTCTCTCCTTCATCTTCTGATCCGACGAGTAGGAAGGCAACCGCAACGTAAAAAAGCATGTGCTACTAGTAGGCAATGTGTTCTTGTTTCCACTGTGTTGCACCTTAATGCGAGATTTAAGTGGCAGTCGTGACTGCCCTGTTATGAAGCGCAGCAGCAGGGTTCGATCCTCGTCCGTCATGGTCTCCAGCACGCTAAGGAACATGGCGCAATCATCGCTCGGCAGTTGAATATCACACTCGGAGCGAAACGCCTCAAACGATAGCCTTCGCGAACCGCATATAAGCAGCTCTACCTTCTGCCACCGAAAGGCCTGGAGCGTGTAGAGCGGCACCACCTGATCGAACCCGCTGTGAATGTAGCTCACCACATCCCTGAAGCGTCCCACCTCCGTCTCCAGCACCCGCGCAATGAGAAGCTCTGCTCCCTCTGCCGTTGCGGGGGGGAAATGGACTCCTCCAAAACTAAGATGTGGGTTTTCTGCGACAATAGTAGACCAGGTCTCGCCGATCCCGGGGAAGCGCTCCTCCATCTCCTCCGCCGAGCGCTCCAGCAAATGCATCGGATCCAAGTCCGTGAGGAGTCGCGTGTCCAGTGCACAAATGTCGGCCTTACTGCAGTGTTCGCCCAGCAACAGCTTCCAGAAAAGCGGCGGAAACTCAACGGCGAGCAGGTCGTTTGTAACAAAGAAGGAGGCGAGCAATTTGCCAAAGAATTCGAGCATGAGCGGCGTCTGGCTGCTCTCCAGCATCTTCACATTCGGCATAACCACTGCGCTGTCCTCTTCGTTGCCCATCTGCATGAAAAGCGGGTTCAGCTGAAAGGCTTTGCCTGGGTGCGGTGTCATAATCTCGGAGGCAAGCTGGGACAAGACGTCGCGGTACGGGCCTCCCGCGTCGGTAGAGCCGAAGCCGGCTAGCTTCACCGTGAAGATGGGCGAGGCATGGAAGGTGTCGTTCGTGCTGCGATGTAGCTGCAGGTAGAGCTGCCCGAAAATAGATCGCATTAACGTGGGGTACGGGCCGAGCGTCGCCGACGGCCGCGCCTGCATGGTGTGCAAGGTCACATGCGCCTTCCTCCCCGCACGATGTTGAAACGGCCGCATCACCTCCTCCTGGATACGCTCCTCTGTCTCCTTGGAGCAGACATTTTTCAAGACGCGAAAAATGCTAAAGAGCTCCGACTTGCGGTGTAGGTTGATAAGAGGGGAAAAGGAAATCGTGAGCGAATCGAACAGTTTGAGACGATAACAATACGACCCAAGGGGTAGAAGGTCGACCTTGTCGTCAAGCGCTCCGGCACCAAAAAGGGAAGCAACATGGGGATACTCAATGACTTCGTGTGACGAGATGCAGGTTCTGCGGCGGCGACTGTGGTCATTCTCGGGTGAAGAAGGAGAGCACGGGGAAGATGGGCCGCGACTGCTGCGGAAGACATCATCCGTGACGGATGCAACATCTTCCAACCACTTGCGCGTTTCCGGAGAAAGCTTCTCCGTGACAAAATTATTGAGCTCGCAGTAGAACTCATACGACTGTGGCTTAAGCAAATCCACCTCCTCTGGCCTCTCTCGCATATGACGGTACATGCGCGGTGTATTGAGAAGCAAACTCGTGCACGAAAGAGACTTGGTGTGCAAAATAACGTCCGACTTGTTTTCCGCCCAGAAAAAGGGAAGATCAATCGCGTTGTGCATCGCCTTGAAGTTGGTCGACAATTCCTTTACATTTCCTCTGAGTAGTGTCACATTGATCTTCTTCAACTTGTAAATGCACTTGACGATGATGCGATCACCCGCGCGAGCCTTGACATTGAGGGGGTCTGCCTCTACCTTTCCGTTGACACACACAAAAATTTTGCCCGTTATAGGGTGGATATGGTATCCACAAGACGGCTCTGGCGAAGAGGAGGAGGAAGAAAGGTTCGCGGCACTTGTACCAGAAGCCGCGGCGGTGGTAGAGGAAGAAGAAGAAGAAGGCGCAGGAACAGATCCGGAAACCGGAGAAGCCTGTTGATCACCACCACTAACCACCTGGTTATGCTCATCTCGCAGACACCATCCGACCTTCACGACGCCTTTGCGGGACGAAGTGATCTCGACCTCAAACGACTTGACCCCGTCCTCGTCCCGGTGCTCTTCGTAAAAGATGCCTCTGCACGGCACACAGGTATTCGCGGTAGCCGGAAACGTCGTAACATCGCACTGAATATGATGCAGATTCTTTTGATGCACAATGAGCGCAGCGGGCAAGGGTTTGGGTGGCTTGCTCGTAATTGCCTCAATCACGACCCGCGCACACACAACAATGGGAAAGGGGATGCCCGAGCGCACGCTCACACCAACGGTCCCTGCGCCTTTTCCTCCTTCCGATGGTTTTGCTCTTGCCTCTGTGCCGGTGTCATAGCGTTTGACCACGTCCGCAATGAGCGTGACGCCGATCTGGACTACAGCGCAAGACATGTTCCCTCTCTTGCATAGCCCGGAAATCATTTGAATTATAGGATGCATGTACGCAAGGAGAAGCTCTTGCGGAGGCAACGGAATGCCTTGCCGTGAGAGCATCTGCTGCACGCACTCCAAGGCCATGTGACGCGTTTTGCGTGAGTGCACCGTCGCGATGTGCAATAGGGTCAGGAGGAGAGAAGTGCCAAAGGGATTATCGAAGAGCGTACACTTGGCATCGCTCAGGAAATTCGAGAGCACGTATAAACTGGTATCCACTCCGGACTCCTTTTGGAGCGAAAGTGGCCAAAGAAGGTAAGTGCATGATTGGGCCAGTAGTAACAGCGAGCTTCGCCTCCACTCACTCTCAAGAATGGGTTGTATATACTCCCCGCGCCGTAGCGAGGTGAAGGACAGCAAGTAGTGCAACTTCCCCTTCGTATCTTCGCGTGCCGTGTGTTGCGACAAGAGAGCCTTCTCCAAGAGCAGACGAGCGTATGACACAATCAAAACACCCATCTGCTTTGTTGGTGGAATATTGCTATCAATAGGGACACTCGAATTCTCGGAAAGGGGAGAGTGACGCCTCAAGTCTCCAATGGGCACCGGAAGGCTCGTCGAAACGCACGAAGGCGACGACTCGCCCAGTGTCTCCATCACTTTCGCTACCACCGGTACCGTCAGCGCATCCCCTGGTCGTGAGCTAGTGGTTTTCCATTCGAGTACTTCCACCGTCGATCCGGGAGCCTGGAACAGAAACACGAGGTGCATTTCGGCAGCAGCATTTTTAGGCGTCGAAACGGTCGTCACGCTTCCGCTGCTACTCGTCATACAGACGAGATTGCCCTCCAAGTCAATATGAAGCTGTAGCAGCACATTCTGTAGTTGGTTTCCATGGCCACCTAGGTCATCTTGAAGCGTAGGGAAATGAGGTGCAAACGGAAGCTCGAAAAAGACATCGCTGCCGGCAGCTGCGGACGAAATGCTCTCGATCGCAAGAGCGACAAGGTGCTGCGTCGGACAGCACACCTTGATCAGGACAGAGTGGATCTCCTTCGCCGTCAGACGAGGCGACGAAACCCCGCACTTGGCAAACCCGTCCGGGTTGTGGAGTGTTTGCACAACACTGCTGTCACCAATGGACAGGGTCGAGGAAAGGCAAAAGAACGTGAGGTGGCTCAGACGGCAATAGGTGCTCGTTGAGAGGTGTTCCAGGAGCAAAAATGGTGGCCGATTGGAAAGGTCTAGGCTCTGTACAAGGGCCCCCTCATCCCTCGCATGCCCACGTGTGAGATCCACGGTCGAGTAAACCTCGTTATCCAACCCAACTACTTTGATGAACGAAGAAGACGCGTGGCCGTGATGCAACGGCCCGCACTTGAGAAGGATGGAACCGGCGCTGTTGGTACTACACTCCGATGTAATGGCTTGCACCGCAGTGCGCCCAACGGTCGTCAAGAACAACTCCCGTCGCTGGAGATGGGCTGTCATTTCTGTAGTGGTACGGCTAGCTGTACATGTAGTAGTTGCAGCAGCAGCTTCTCCTGCAACGCGCCGGCTCTCGCCACTGCTCCCATCGCTACCCACATCTCCACTAATGATGCACCCCTTGTTCGTATCTAGACGCACCATCGTTGCATTCTCATCGATGGCAGCCACATTTTGACTGGCCCGAATGCTACAGTGAGCGACCACTTCTAACTCGTTGCTTACACCGGCGCCGGCAAACTCTACGGCTATCCGCAGACACAGCGAGGGTCGGTCGATTCGTTTGATACACGTTGTACTACCGCTACTGTTGTTACTGCCGTTGGAAAAAAAGACACAGCGCTTCTCAAAATCGAACCCAAAGAACGCATGGGCCGTGAAAAGTTCACGCGCAAAGGAAGAAGACTTGTCGACTGCATCAGCATCGGCATCCCATGGGCTCTTCGCCTCCACGCTCTCATGCTCGTCCACAACGTACACTCTTGCAATTCGGTTCTTTCGCTGCATGCACAGCGACACAACGCAGGTCTCTCGCAACGGGTCCG
This sequence comes from Strigomonas culicis, assembly GCA_000482145.1. Taxonomy (NCBI): domain Eukaryota; phylum Euglenozoa; class Kinetoplastea; order Trypanosomatida; family Trypanosomatidae; genus Strigomonas; species Strigomonas culicis. Next base: position 4,852 of record AUXH01000093.1, read on the forward strand.
ATAAATGCCGATATCGGCACACGGGCGGAGAGGTGGATTCCGTGTCCACCCCAGCCGCAGCGGAGACACTATCCTCCGCCGCAGAGCGCGTGACGAGATGAAAGTGAAGCCTTCTCCAGACCAGAAGGCGAGGATGCTGACAAAACAAGTATCGGCGGGTAGTGTAACGCCGCCTCCACTCGCACAACGTGCCTTCGAGTTCCCGCAGCGTGTACCGAATACCACCGCTGTTACTGCCGCATCGACCACCGCTGACATTGATGATGCCTTCCTCTTCGCATCGGACCATATTATGAACCATGAGGTTTGGCACCCACTCCATTTGGTCTTGCTCCAGCAACACAAGAGAGAATGCGTCGTGGGTTTGCAGTAGGAAGCCACCACCCCGTCGCTCCACAAACACGGGCTTCAGACCGAGTGGTTGGTGTCGTTTTCGTATGCTGCAAAGCAAATCCTCGGAGGTGTAAATGAGAGAGCTTCGGGGGCCGCTGGACTGCTTGACAAGTGTGTATGTGATGCTGCCCTTTAACAGTCTGCTCTGGTTTTGAATGGCGGAAAAAGGTTGTGCGCTCTCACTCTTTTTACCTACAGTAATCCCAATGTCGTTGTTCGAGTCTTCTACTTGTCCCATGTCAGCTCGCACCCCCTCGGATTTGGAAAAGAAAAGCACGCCGCTCCCACTTGTTGTGTGTAGGAAAATGCCAGTGCGCGAGCCAGCCGCCACGGCAATGGGGTTGAACGAGTCTACTACTACCTCCGTGTTGTCGTAGAAGTGCATTTCCATCTCGGATACCTTTTTCCACCGTGTTTTATCCTCCTCGCAGCCGAGAAAACTACCATCACGAGCATACAACGACACCAAGGCGGTAGTTGTGATATCAGGCACAAAGGATACTTTTGTGATACGTACAGCATTGTTCTTGGCAATAACGTCGAACATAATACCATTGTAAGATCCGGAGCCACCGCGAAGTCGAGACCCTGTTTTCAACGTAAGGCTTGGTCCATCGACGCCTCCGTCCGAAATATCCAAAAACAGGTTGGTGTCGCGCAATGCCTGAGTCAGCGTCAGCTCCGCCGTCGATGACTCCAGTGCACGTAGGAAGTCCTCCGCGCGCGGCTCCATTTGGGCAAAATGAGGCACAGCAATACGTAAGAGCTTACAACATCCCCACAAATCACCCTCAATACTCCGTTCGCCACGCTCGACGAGATCCGGCGATGCAAAAGCAGAGTCACGTGAAAGGAAAAAGCCGTTCCACAAGACACACGACGCGATTCGCCCATCCTTCACGAGCAGGAGGAGGTTGTCCGGTGCCACATGGCCATGCACAAAGTCGTGCAAGTGCCAGTGCTCCAATCCATAAATGACGGTGGAGGCTACTTTTCGGCAATCCGCCGTAGTCATTTCCCGTTTATGCGGCTTCTGCGGTTGGGAGTCCAGGTGGCCGAAGGACCTGAGGGTATCATTGTAAAAACCATCCACAATGACAGCGCACGCAGAAGCGGCATTAATCGGTTCCAGCACACGTCCCTGCTGGGCCACACAAGCGTGCGGTAGCAAGCACACATTGCCTACACTAAACTCCGCTGCCGAAAGTGGAATAAAAATAAGTGTTTGCTCAACCGTTCCCTTGGACTCAGTGAAATAGAGCAGGTGCACAAAATAGGTCCCTTCCACTCTCCCCAAAACCTCGTATTGCGCTCCTAACGAGAAACAGGCAACCGCATCGTCGTCATTGGCAGCGCCGTCATCCATGACAATCGTCACGAGCTCCTCTGTGTCGCTGTGATGCAACAGTCGCTCCATGGCATCGAAGGCCGGTTGCACAGCGATGCGCTCTTGTTCCACTACCGTCTCATCACAATGGAATTTCTTTGGTGCAAATGTCCCAACGTTAACCAGTGTCTCAAGTACTTGCGAAACACGGTACTCAAACCGGCACCGCACAACAAGGTTACTCCAACACTTTTCCAGCCGTGCACTCGTGCCGGATGAAAGCTGTCTGACGAACAAGGCAAAGAGAGGAAACGACTTGATGACGAGGAGCAACGGAAAGCGCCGCACGAGAGAAGGCGTCATAATCTGCGATGAAACTAGCTTCTCCAGTGACATTTGAAACACGTGCCCATCCACCGCGCGCTGCGTAAAGCGAAGCAACGTTGCCGAAGACGTGGTGTTATCGAGACGCACGAATGGGCAAATCGGTCGATCTTCAGGGATGCCATTGAATACGATACGTGGCGACTCATTGTTCCGAGAAAGCGAAAGCGTCCCAAGCTTCCGGTTCAGTATAAACAAAAGCTTGGTCCCGGAGCAATATAGCTCTTTCGTGCCATCTGAGTCCTCTCGCTCCAGAGGGGGTACACTCAACTGATTGGGCATTGAATCATCGTCCTGCACGTCTTGAATCGCCCAAACCGCATCCTTGTAATGCTTGAAGGCGGAAAAATGAGGTGACTTCTCCACAAACGTCTCAACCGCAACGCCTACAAAATGACCAGACCCTAAAGAAGAACCCATCGGGAAGTTGGACCGCTTGATCACCACAAAAAAGGCGGAAATGCCGGAGTTTGGCATCGGTGACCCGAGAATTGCCTGTCCACCCACATTGCTACTGCAACTCGCGATGCGTTTATTCTTCGATATTTGTACGCGCGTCTCATCGTAACTAACCCACTGGGGGTCATAATTTACCTTCTCCCCAGGCACCATACTCCGGTCCTGCGCGTCTCCGTGCTCGTGGGTCGGCACTAGTGTGGTTTTGTCTGCTTCAGTCCCCAGATGGGCCACCACCTTCTCCGCATCCACCGCAACAAACCCGATTTTGTTCCGCTCATCTTTATGCGAGCTCTGTAACTCTTCGCGGTCAATCAAGCACCGCACGACATCCTCTCCATCGTAGATAAAGAAGTCACCGTCCGGCGAGAAGCGTAGTGTGACCACCTCACCCGTCAAGATGGAAAAGGGCTTTCGGGCAAGCGTCCGGTGCTGCCGCTCCAGCGAGTGAAAAGGCCGCTGCTTGTCTCGCCATCTCGATGTCTTTGGAACTGCCTTTGCGTCGACAATGTGCACTTCCAGGAACACCGCTCTCGCTTTTGCGGCAGAAGTCACCAAAAAAGTACATGACCGGGGTTCCGTATAGCTCTCAAAAGGCGATTGGACAATGAAGCAAGGAACAGCCGCATTGAGCACCGCTTCGTTGGTGCCGCTTTCCCAGTTCCAGCCGTTATACCGTGGCAAGAGAAGCGGTGTTGGCGGCGGTGGCGATGCCGCTGCTTCCATCGAAAGACACAGCATCACGAAGGATCCTCGTTGCCTTTTGGGACCATGACGGCGGTAGATCGTGTTCTCGACATCGTCGTGACCATCGCCCTGCGCTCCGACAGCGAACTTGGACCACAATATGCCACCCTCAAACAACCGCGTTGCTGCCTGCGAAAGCGCAGTGGCCACATACAGCACACCATCATCCTCCTTGCCGTCACCAAGTGCATTGCGCCTCTTCCTATCCGATGCGTCGACTGTGGACAAGCGGAGAATCACGTATTGAGCGACGAAACGTTCAGCTTTGCCCTCCTTGACGTCAGATATACGATCAAGATCTCCACCCGTACGCAGCGCAGCGTCAGAAACGAAGTCAATCCGAGCTCTATCTGAGTAAATGGTTAGCCGCAGTGATATGAATGACTGAACAAGAGCGCAAAAGACAAAAGGAAAGATGACCGTACATGGCTTATCACGTGTCGCGTGTTCGTCGAGCAAAATAGACAACGGCACCGTGTAGCACCACGAATTGGGAGAGCTCTCTTCCACGTGTACGACGGTTGACTCCGTCGATGCTGTGCCAGGGTTCTTTGGGCCGTGCAAGAGTGGGAAACGGACGGGTTGGCCATCATTCTCCACGCCCGACAAACTCTTCTCGAACAACTCGGAGGCTGCAGAAAAGGCGAGTGCAGCCGTCTTTCCGGTGCGCTGCTGGATATAGTTGGAAATCATGGTAATGAACCTTTCCTTTTCGCTTGATGCTGCATGGTGCACACCTTCGCCTGCGATAGCGCACTGCAGGGAGGATGCAAAGGGTTGATGGCACCTCGGACAGAAAACAAGTGGCAAGAGTCTGGTGAGGGGCACCGTGAAGCAGTCCCTCGTGGCAATGTCCCGCACAGTGGTGGTTGTCTCAGTCAAATCGCGTACAATTTGCACGATGTTTGGCAACCCGCCGCCATCGTTGCTCGGTACAAACAGGGCAATGTCGCCGCGTGAAAATGCAGCGAAGCTCAACTCCGTTTTACTTTGTAGCATCGGCACCGCAACGGGTTCGCCATTCAAGTCCGCTAGCGGTTTCTGCTGAAACGTTGCGAGTAGGGCACTTTCCGCCGTATCCAGGCTCAGGCACGCCGATTGCGGGGAGGTCACCAACGCGGTCAGCACCTTCAGAAGCGTGTGATAGGAAAAGGACACACCATCCGGCAAGGGGGGCGAAGCCGCCAAGACGGCGGAAGAGACGCTGGTGCTGCGACTGTGGTGCGTTAGAGACGCTGAAGCGCTGCTGCCGCTGCCACTCGCACTACTGGGTGCGCCTACGTATGAATTAAGCGCCAACAGTAAACGCGTCACAATGTAGCCGCGCGTATAGGTAAAAAAGGCATTTCGTTCACTATCAGAGAGTGTTAACTTAAACGTCCGATATGCAATCTTGCCGCGGAAAGCGCGCGCCTCAGGTGGGATCTCCACAAACGGGGAGGAAGACTCACTCTTTCGGCCAACGTAGATGCTCAAGACACCATCACTCTCAAATTCATCACCAATGCTCCCTACGTAGCCATCACTGCTGTTGTAGAAACGTACGCCGCAGCTCGAGGTGGTGTTGATGTAAATGGCGTACACCTGGTGCGCCTTCATGCAAAGGTACAACTGGCCTGGACTGTACAGCTGCTTGTCTGCTAAGCTCATCTCCTTTACAAGGACTTCCTGCCACTGTATCGGTTCCTTCTCGACATCCGTCATACCCCCTTCGCGCCAAAACACGCGTACCGTCACGCGCTCGGCCGTTGTTTGTGAAACACAAAACACCTCTTCTAGCGTGATGTCTTCTTTACTGCGTAGCTCAAACATGATGCCGTTATAAGACGCTGAGTTGTTTTGACTTAAGAAGGTACCCGTCATCATGATATGGCTTTCCCCCGATAACGCAAGTGCGTCCACCTCTGCGAACAATTCACCGCAGAATCCTCGGACCTCCATCAAAGCGTTGCGGTAGCAACAGCTGGCATCTGTTGGTGCCTCTATGGTCACACTCGTGACGCCGTCCTCACCGCCCATCACTCTAGCCATGATCACAAACACGTAGGTGCCCTTGGAAAGAGAGAGCGAATCGCCCTTCACATCCATGAACACATCCGGTCCGTCAATAACAAAGCGAACGTTCCACGCCCAGCTCCAGTCTAGCACGGATGCACCAGGGTCGTCTTCCTTGACACTGCAATACAAGACAGAAACCAAGCAATGCGAGAGGTTTTTAAGCGTGTCGTCTGTGAGGGACTCGAAGAGAAGAGGAACCCGTATCTTGTCCAACCGAACAGTAGCGCCCAGAACTTTGAGATGAAATCGAACGGATGAAGCAAATTCTGTTGTACGGGAGCGGCAAATCAGTTTAGACGACTCGCTGTTAAACGCAGAGAGATTGATCTCTTGTGACGGTAGCACCGTGGTGGCTGGATCTGATCCTTCAATGATTGGTGGCTTGGTTCCTTTAAGCTGCTTGTACATCATCGAGCCACAAAACCCGCGTGCCGTGATGCTGAACTCGCCAAACGCACTGCTACTGCCGCTCTTTCTGCCTAAAAACACAGTCAGCGTGCCATCACTGTCCAACTCTTGCCCCACTTCCCCTTGGCAGCCTTCTTCCTCAGAGTAAAAAGCCAACGCCGCAGTTGTGCGAGGTGTTGATGTACAGTGAGAACACGCCTGAATCAATGTGCACGCCGGGAAAGCACACAACAAACTGCACGTCTACCTGCATTTCCACGAGACCGGAGAAGAGTGGCGTCCAGGAGCGGCTGTCCCGCTCAAACTTCTGGTGAGTCCCCTTTTTAAAAAAAACGTCAACCTGATGCCGTCCACTGGCTCGTGACAAGACGGACAATCCTACCAAGTCAATTGGCGCATTGGACTTTGCGTCAAACATGATTCCATTATATGATCCATTGATGTGAAGCTGATACTTGTTTTTGCCAACCTCGAAAACGTTCGTGATGGAGCTCGTCGGCGGAACGACCAGCGGATACAGTGACCGTGTCGTGATGTCGGAGCTTTCATTATCGAGAATAAAGCACTGCTCAAACTTTAACGGCGTCACGATGCGCTCGTCGTCCTCTTCGCAGACATTGATGGTCGACCCGATCACCGTGGCTATGACACCTCGCTTCAATGGCTGAAAGCCCACTGTTTTGAATGCCGCTTTGGTTGACTCCTTAAGTGCTGACGGAGACATGGAGGATGCCGCGAGCGCACAGCACCGCACGTCTCTCCGCCGAATAGTGTAAAAGAGAGACTCCCAGTTGGAGGATGCAGATTCAACCGTGGCTATGTCGTGACCATGCACCTTGACAATGCGACCCAGATGGGACTTGCCGTAGACCGGCGGCACAAAGCTCACGGTCATGCCGACGACTGGAAAGTGCACCATGAAGCGAAAGCGTCCATTCTTCTCCCCCTCACGAAGCCTACTCTTCGCTTTTAGAATACCTTGAACAAAAAAGAAGAGTTCATTGTTGTTTCGAATGAAGCTAATCGTATCACCCATTCGAAACAGCACTTGTTCTTCCTCTTTTGTGATTGAATCTGCAAATTCCCAACGGGACTTCGAAAAACAGTTCGTCCGCTCCAGTGTGTCCATCACGACAACAGGATTACCAAAGACGTCCTTACTGTCACCGGAGCCGCTCTCGGGCACGACACCAATCGCTGTAGGCACAAAGCTCGGCTCCGACGTCTCGCTCGACGAAATCAGTCCCGTGTGTGAAGTGATCCGACACTTCTCTCGCGAGTATACAACGAGGCGCAAGTTCTCATCGTCGTCGGAAGGTGCTGTGCAAGACAGCACAAACGGCCTATAGAAAAGACCACCGGTGGAGGAGCTAATCATGACCGTGCATTGTAAGCCATCCACAAGCACGAACAAGCGTCCCTTCGACGCTACCTTCTCTTTGGAATCGCACCACGTTCCCCATAGATTGCTTGCGGGCAACTTCTCAATGTCCGTTCGCGTGATGGCACGTACCGCCTCCAACGGTAGATTAGACACGCCCACAAACACACCGGAAAAGTTAGACGTCTCTGAAATCTCAAGTGAAAAGAATACCTTGGTTGATCGCGGAATCAGGGAGCAGCTCACCGATATGGAGTCAGCGGGAACGAGACACGTTGTCTGCACCCGCATGCCCACGCGCCACGTTGGTGTGAACGGAAGGAGACCACTAAAAGGGCATCCAGCAAGGCCGGCGATATGGCCAAGAACCACATCGATTCGCGAAGAGCCACAAACAGGCATGGGTTCTGTTACAGCAATGCACTCTTCACTCGTCGAGACGCAAGATGGTCCGACCATCTCCGCGTTTACACTCTTCTCCTTTGACCACGCTAACGATACGTTCTCTTCAAACTCCACGTAATTGCCCATCTCTAACTTTTTGGGTGACCGGCGCGACACCATATACCGTGGAACTTCAATCAAGTGGCTTGCCGTCTTGCCCAAGTAGAAGAGTTCCTTCGGGTATTGCCACGAGTTGAAACAATTCTTGCATAAAGCCACATTATTATCGCCACCGAACCACGGAGGTGTCAAGAAGCAGTTACAGGTAGAACAGTGTGCCGCGTCACGCATTGGGGTCGCAAAGTGGCTTGCCGGAAATGTGTTTCGGGCCGGGAAGGTGAAACCATCGCTAAAGGAAAACGTGACGACCGTGTCTACGCCGCACACGACAAACGGGCGCAGCAGACAATCTTCCGGAACACCGTCAAAGAGAACACCGAATTCGGTCAGGTAACCGTTGCGTATCCGCGAGAAGGAAAGCGTTCCTTCATTTCGGCTGCCATGGATGCGCAGAATGTCACGTGAGCGGAACAGTGTAGTGTCCCCACTGAAGATCATGGTAGGCTCCAGCGTACAGTTCACGCTGTTGGTCTTGGTCGAATCCAGAGAGCACAAGGGCCACGCATCCTCCCACGCCGCGACATCCTCGACCTGGTCGGGCTCACGTGTCGTGGAGGTGGTCACACCCACATATATGCACGTAGCCTCCGGATTCACGGAGTAAGAAGTCAGACTCACGGAGAAATTAAAACTCTCTTGCAAAATGGGTGCACAGCGAATCACAGAGCAGTGGGGCCCTGTTGTCACCGCTGTTGAGGGGTTCGGAATGTACAAGCCAGCGGAGGAGTGGAACCGCTCCACTACGTTGGGAGTGATATCAAATAGACACTCACAACTGCTTTGCCGGAAGGTGAACGTATCGGTCATCTCGAATGGGTTCGGCTCAGATTTGACCAAAGTCTTCCGATTCGCATAGGATTCCTGTAGAATGGTAATCATGTCCAGCGTGCTCACTTCTGCAATAGACTGCTCGAAGGCCTTCTCAATCTCAACTCGACTCTCCTGTTCCTCACACAGAAGTGGTGCCACAATCATGGCCTCCGACAGACACGTTTGCAGCTCCTTCAGTAACAACACTGCACATCGGTTCGATTCTGTGCCTCCTGCCGCAAAGAGTGCCGTCTGTACAAAAGAAGGCTTCAGGCTATCATGCGACACCGCAAATAAGGTCTTACTGTCATCCGTGGCAAGGTGTACAATCGCTCTTCTGCTGACGTTGGCAACCGCATACACAACCACGAGCCCATACGTGTCATGTTCGCACAGAAAAAAGCTGCGCTCACCGCCGAGGAGCGCCAATGCGATGGAACAGCATTGAACGTCACGGTCAAGGACATGCAAACAACGCTGTACAAATTGAGACACCGCCGAGGTGTAGTACGCGGTGGTATGGAGCTGCTGAAGAGTGTAAACTGCCATGCTGCGTCGAAGATAGGCAGACCAACACTCGAGCGAGTTTTTGACCGCTTGTGGTGGTGGGACCAGCTCGCATGATGCGTCGTCGTTGAACATGTAGACGATGGGATACAAGTTATCGACACGTTGAATGTTGGCAAAGGCAAGTCCAATAAGCGACATATTCTCGCGATAGTACGTAATTTCACCTGCATCGGCGTTCCACTCAATCCAGACAATTTCATCATTGCCATAGATGCGTCTGTGCTCATTCCGCGGGATGCTGTAACGGCGCAGAAGCAAATGAGGGACCTGGTCCTGATCATCCGTATCCTGTAGAATGTAAACGTCAGATCGACCAATAAGACTCGCCATGCTTGAAATCGGCGGATGCCCGTGACTCAGGCCAATGTAGTAGCACCCACCGAGCGGTGCCCCTACACCTTGGCCGCGCTGCTGGCGACGGCGTAGACGAAACCCAATGACATGCGTCCCGCACGCAGGAAGAGGGGAGGCCGCATAAAAGGTGCCCTTGCCGGCGACCAAATTAGTATTGCCGCTCCACTTTGGTAACGGTAGCGGGGCATTGGACGCATCTGTTGTGCTCAGGCGCGCCAAGTCAACGAGACACTGTACCGTCTCCTCGGGGTGGATGAACTGCTGTGCCTGTTCCATGCACTCGCTCAAAAAAACTGAGTGTGCCTTCTCACACAGTGTCATCAAGCAGCGCGCTGCCAGAAGCTTCGTCTTCTTATCTCGTGCGCGAGAAAGGCACAAAGCACAAAGTTCATACACATGTAGGCACGCCTGTCGCGTGATAATCGCCAAGGAAAAGAAATCCAGTAGGCACGTCAAGAGATGAAACAGACGACCCAGTATGAGGAAGAGCTGCTCCCGGTGTGTGTCTGCGTGCTCTTCTTCGGATCCCGTCAAGGTAGCACACTGCTCGACGAGAGTAAGAATCTGACCCTTCAGAAACAGCGCTGCCGCCTCCACTATGGTGCTTGCGCACTCCCTGTCACCGTGCGGAGCGTCGCCCTCACTGTTGGCGAGCAAACTATGGCACGATGCAATTAAGTAATTAGTGGTGAGAAGAACTGAGTCACATACTGCTGAACACGTTACAGACTTACAACGAGACAAACCGTGCACACGCGATAAATCAAACTTGAAAGGTTGCTCGGTACCAAAGTTGACGATCAGCTTCAGCAGCGTCCCAGAGGCATGTGCTTCCACAAAAGGTATAAAGACACGGAAGCTCGCAGGAAAAGCAACGCCTAGAAATTCGCCGTTGTGAGTGAAGAATACACTGTTATCTGGGGCAAACACTCCACAGCCCAGTGTGTCGCCCACTCGCCACCGCTCAGAAAAACGGATGCTCTTCACTGATTGATCCTTGTAACTAACATTGCCATCCGATCCAAACACGATCGAGTCCGGTGGAAGGGTCTCGGTAGACGCAACAGGGGCGCCACTCAATCCAATCGCAAGCTGTGGCACATCTGACAGTGATAGGTCAACGGTCACCTCAAAATAGAGAACATCCGGTAACTCACTCACCACGCACGGCAACCCGTAATTCGCATATGCATCGGAGTCTTCAAATCGTGATCGTATTTTGCAGTCTCCCACCAGCGGTTTCCAGCTATTTCGCGCCGTGCACACGACACTCGCATTCTCCACGTGAAGGGCTTGTACCTCGCCAGAAATAATATTGACACCCTCCTCAGTTACCTGCAGGAGTGAGTTAGGAACGACCAAGCATCGGTGGAACAAGTCAAACAAGCCCTTGCTCTCCCAGTAGGCCGTTGTTGACTGGTCACCACTCAGCGTCATATCATTCAGCTTTCCTGTCAGCGCGGTCAGCATGGCGCCGCTCAAAAATTCAAAAATTTCAGATGGTCGTAGCAGCTGCAAATCTAGTACGGTCCACGTGCGACACAAAACGGCGCACGTCGCGATCACTTGCCCACGCACCAGCTCAAAGTCTGTTCTGAATGACTTCATCAGTTCCTTTAGTACTTCATGAATGAACAAACCCCACGATTTTTGAAGTTTAACTTCACACACTAAACCACACCCCTGCAGTCGCTTCGAAAACAATGGAGATGACAACGGTGATGAAGATGCTTCCGCTCTTGTGCTGCTTGATTCTTCCTTTCCTTCGCTGATCTTCAAACGCACCACCGTATTTAACAAGAGTGTAAAAAGGCCATCCGATTTATCTTTGGACGGTGTCTGAAGTATTTCACGAAACAGATCAAGTACAATCGCCTCTAGTACAGCCTGTTGTGTGCGGCATACGAGCAGGTTAGAGAAGACACTGAGGTCGTCCGCTTCTCCTTGCTCAAGTAAAAACACGAGTACCTCATTGGGCAATAATTCAGTGTCCGGTTTCGGTGTATGGCCAAACGCGTGCACAGAGGCATTCAGCACTTGGCGCGACGTCGACGCGGCAGCTATACGTCGGCTCGCGACGTCCTTCACCTCCGGCCGCATGCTGTACCCAACTCGGCTTTCCACCGATAGTTCTCCACGTGAAAACCCTTTGGAGATGTTGGCGTTGTTGTTGTTGTTGTTGCTCGAATGCGTCGTAAAATCCACTGGCCCCTCCACTATCATGGTATCCTGTAGCAGTTTCTCGGAGAAGAAGCGCGGCAGAACAAGACGCAGGAGAAACCTTGCTCGTTCGATAATAGATTGCTCCTTTCCTTGTTGTAGCGCCTCCAACAACAGAAAGCTCTTTTTTTTTAACCACGACATGGCCTTCGCGAGCGCATCACACACCAGTTTTGTATCCGATGAGTGAACGGTAAACCACGCGATCACACAACTGCACCACCGAAAAGCATCCATGAGCTTTGACTTGTACGGCGGCTTCAAAGCCTCAAATGTGTTGCTCCACACATCGCTTAAGATGCCTTCCCGTCCTTCCGCCAAGTTGAGTAGCATCGCCTGAACTTCTTTGGCGTAGTCCAGTGCTTTAGCGCTGTGGCTCATCTTCAGTGTCTTCACTCTTTTCAAAACATCATCGAACAGGCCGCCCGCGAAGAGGCACGGGTGTGCACATTTCTGACCAGACTCATTCTTTCGCAGTCGCTGCAAGGCACCCTCCGATGTGCTAATTGTAACCTGCCCAAAGGCGCTGCACAAGTCACTGATCCAAAGGCTCTTGTCCGCGACCACATTCACAATCGCATGAATCGTAAACGAAATCGGCTTGGTGGTGGTCGCTTCCTTCCCACTTAGTGCAATAGACAAAAGACCACCAGCGCCAAACTGGACCCGCCCTGGTGAAACCAATTCACTCGAGCGGCGAAGGGTAACGGAGTCGATGACAGAAATGGTCACAGACGGTAGTTCGCCGCCGCCTGAGGTCGAATCAGAACTATCCACGGCAACCTCGACGACAATACTCTGTGCATGGCTGAGTGACAGTGAAGCGGTGTACGGCAGTGGTGTCTCCGCTGCTACGGTGAAACTGTGAATCTCCGTAAAGTGTTGCGGGGGATACTTTTTGACGGCGAGCGAGTAGGGTACAAGTAGTTGTCGAGTGCTGTGCAACACATTCAATGCATCTGCCGCTATGGAGGGCTCCCATTCCATGTCGTACAGATAGTGTATGACTGGAAAAATAACCGTTCCCATCGCTGTTTGCCTGAGTCGGTTCGTGTTGCTTTTTCGTTCCTCGGAGGTCATAAAAACTTCCTCATATGTTCTAAGAATGTTCTTGCACAAGGAACAAACCAAGGCAACAGAGACGAGATGCCACTCAATGAAATATGTTTGAGAAAGCATACCCAACAACGCCGAGAGCATCGAAGGGGCGCAGTCAAAATCCAACTTTTCTCCTAACAGCATTGCCCTTGCATTCACTTCGCATTCCTTCTTGAGACGGTCGAGGAACTTCATCAGCGGTTTTTTAAGCTTCTTTTTGATAACGGACATCACCAGTTCTGGAACGCTCCGCGGCTCCAGCAAAGGCTTGATCTCACAGAGGTTCGTGGAGTCGCAAATAAGCTGTAGCTGGTACTCGTGGCTAACGCACTCCGCCAGCATAAAGCTGTGCAAGTGCCTAAAAATGCTCACCGCTTCACCCATAAACGTGTAAGAGGATTGGTCGACCGTTTGCAAAAAATCAAATATTTCAACGGCGGAGGAAATGACCTTCTGCGGGCAGTGCCGCTCCATCAAGGTTGTTTCTTTTATTAAAAGTCTGCCACAAATGCACAGAAGCAACTCGTCTGTCACCTTCACTGTGTTCAACCGGATCCGCTCCATCAGTTCGGTACAGATGCAGAGCACTCGCCCTACGGTTTGGAGGCAGTATTGCGACAAGCACGTGAAGGAGAGCAGCAGATGACTGGAATGATAGATGCTGTTCTCAAGAAGAAGTCGCGCGTTGACTTGCAACATGAGGTACTTTTCAAAGTCCAAAGACAAGATACTGCCTTCGCTACGTGGAAGAGCATCCACAAAGCGCTTGTGAAACCGCTCGTTCTCGATAATGGACGGCACCGAATTCAACACGTCTGATGGTGGGCTGTTTGTTGGTATAATGCGCAGTCCGCAAGCTTCTTGCATCGCCAAAAAAAGCTTGCCCGTCTTTGGCACATAATAACAGCAGTCGGAAGGGCGCAGCTTGGTGTCTGTTTGCTCGATGATGTGTCCGTCCATGTCGATCCAAGTCGCCAATTCATCCTCAATTACGGCTATCTCTATGTTGTTGGTGACGCAGTAGTACCGCCCAGATGGTTTCCAAGCCACAGAACTTTGTTTCGATGGTGATGCAACCGGTGGTGAAGACGGCGGATTCCGCCATTGCATTGACTTAAACTTCCAGATCACCTTGCCGCTGGTATCGTGCAGGCATCCACCCACACCTTCGCTCATGTTGAAGGAAAACAAGGAGAACTGGGCCAGCACGCTCCTCTCACCGCCGGTGCCCCGCATCTCACTTACATCCAGCGCCTTTGTCCACACGTCGAGTGACGAAATATAACCGTAAAACATGCCACTCGCCAGGTGTGGGACGACGAGCTGGGAAGAGGGACGAAACAAAACACCACTCTTACCCTTCGTGTGGCACAAGGCTCCATTTCGATATATTGTCCACGAAGCGATTTCGTTCACGAATTGGAGAGTGGCGCTCCACTGTACCCACTCCAGTTTCACGGGCTCCTCCACCTCGGCGAAGGTATCTGTTCCATTTTCAAAAAGAATGCGAAGAGTGGCTTTATTGGGATTTAGGAAGACGCTCACATTAACAACGTGCTTTTCTTCGGATACAAGGGTGAGCAATTTCATTTCAGTGTGCGTCGCGGGAGGCATCGGCAGGAGGCAGAACTGGACACTAAACGACTCACACTTACGCCGCACCGAGAGGGACAAAGGATCCATCACTCCAGACTGGTAGTCCCCACTGAAATACGGCCGTGCAGGAGAACCGAATCGCACATGTGGCTTGACAAACCGATGTATCCCGGTGTATACATAAAAAGCATCGCGCTCCGTTTCATCGTAAGGACAGGCCCAGGTTTCTACTTTATGCAGGGAAAGAGTATTCAAGTAATCCACACCCCCGGTGGTAATCACCGCTATACGCTCACCTTCGTCGTAGACACCCATACACTTGGTAACGTTGTAGAACTGATTGCTCTCCACGAGTTCGTATGGTGCACGAAGGGAGAAGCGGAAGACGCCCTTCTCACAAACCACTACCACGGTCGGAGTGGAGTCTTGAAATTGGACACACAAGCCCAAGACAGTAGACACGGACAAGGCCTCAAAGGGCTGATGTAAGGAAACCACTTCGCCCCTTGGCACATTGGTGGGCAGGGTGAGCCGCTTTCTGCCAAAATTGCGGTGCTCAATGGCACAGAGCAAAGTCTGCAATCCCTTGACAGACAGGACGTCTATAAACTTATCGAAACGGTAGCCCCACCGGAAAAGAGACAACAGCTTATTGATGTCACCCGAAACAATCACAATCTTATACAGAAGAGCGTATGCTTCAGAGATCCACCGTCGGTCTTCGACCCATTTCTTCTGTGCTTCAAGCTCCAACTGATATAACAAGACTCGTGTGATGTGCTGCACACCCCAGCTCGACAAGATCTCGAAGTTGGATCGTTTGATGCATTTCGATACCAGGAAGTCAAGCATCTGGAGGTTCTGTAAAGACATCCTGACATCCAGCACCGGCACGGCGAACACGACACTGAAATCAAAGAGAGACACTTCCGCTTCATTTTGGTCGTCCTCTAAGTAGGAGTTGGTGATGGTCTCCACCTCCGACTCCCAAGAAGGCTTGAACGTGAGGTCGTCCAAACTGCACAGCGTAGCAGAGCAGTGCTTGAGCCGCAGGGCTTCCTCCGTCACGGCGGACTTGACTACTGCATGGCGCAGGAGAAAGTGAGAGATAGTTTCCCGCGTATGGTCTAGTGCGGAAGCGGTACGTACCAGAAAACTAGCCACCGCATCGCGCTCGGTGTTATGTGTTTCGAAAACATTAGGCGGATTTGGCAACTGAACGAAGCGGCCATAACTACTGCCTTGGTCCGTCAATGGAAGAAGATGCCACGCGTGTGAAAACAAGTCTGTTAAAGAAAATGAAACCAAGTCTTTCAAGACAAAGATCTCCGTTTTCTCATAATTAAGGAACTCAGAATTCAACTTTGGTATGGTGGTTTTCCATTCCCCACCGCCATCTGAAAAAAACTTATACACTTGGGGAAGACACGATTCCCGTTGCAACACGCCCGGTACCGATGACCCACCGTCAGCGAAGCCTGTTGCTTGTTGGAGCTGAAGTCTCCGGCCAGTTGTGCGCGCCTGCTCCGCTTGTTCCAATGCAGAAGGGCGAAGAGAATTGTCTGAGCTGTAGTCAGAGTTTCCTTCCTCGCTCGCATTTTCAGACTGCACATCACTGATGTCCTCTCCACTCAGAGAAGAGTATACATCGGATAGGGTAGTTGCAGAAGGCATTACTGACCACTGCTGAACCGCACGCACACACACACACACACACAAAGAAGAAAAAATGAAAAAGAGAAAAAGAGAGTATTCCGATCACACACAGAAAATGAAGTAGAAAACTCACGACGATAATGAAAAAAAAAAGATGATAAACTTCTATGACTACTATAACTCATCATGCATATGCACGTTCAAAAAAAAAAGGAGAGATACATAAAATAGGAATAAAAAAAGGCAACAGTGAGAAAAAGAAGAGGATGGTGAGAAAGAACAAAAGTGTAGAAAGGAGAAACAAATACAACAATTAAAAGGGGATCTTTGATAGTAAACTGTGTTGCTCGTTGTGTTCTCAGCGTCTCTATGACTTGACGCTTCGAAGTACCATGTTGTTGCTTGGAAAAACAATTGCATTCATTACTTCTTTTTTTGTTTTAAGTAAACTGCACAGGAGAACGAAAAGCTAAACCTTCGGTGTGACACTGACTGTTTTCTAGAGAATACACGGTATTTAGAAACAGTTTTGAAGAAAAAAAAATTGCAGACTCTCTTTCTTTTTTTCGTTCTTCCGTAATTATGATTATCATCATATCATTTTTGTTGATGTTGCTCTTTTTACGACTGCAAAGGAATCCGTTTCCGCAGTCATTTCGGATGCTCTCCTGCCGCGTTGGCATAATGCCGTCTCCACTCGATCACCTGTCTCGCCTGCTCGTGCAGACCCGCCTTCAAAAAGGCACTCGACAAATGCAGGGCAGTGGTCGCGTCCGGAGCCCAATTCCGCTCCATCAGCGTGTGCAGCATCTCCACGGCCTTGTCAAATCGACCGACTCGTGTGTATCCGCGGGCCATTGCGTTGAGGGAGTTGTACGTTATTTCGCCCCCAAGCGCCTTGATCTTCTCCATCATGCCTTCTGCTTTTTCAATTTCGGAAAGTCGACAGTAGTAAGGAATAAGACCAGTGCAGTCCCCAATCTTCAGTTCGTTCTCCTTATTGCACTGTTGGAGCAGTTCGATGCCCTTCTCTACGTACTCCAGGTTACCGCAGCGGCAGAACGCGTCAATACTCGCCCAAACAACACGCTTCGTCAGATGATCATGGTTCGTCGCATCGGGTGACGCAACGTCATGGAACAGTCGCTTTACTTCAGCTTCCAACTTTGCCTTACCGTAGGATGAGAGCATAATAGAGAGGGCAAAGTCGTCTACGGCCACGCCGCTTTCCTTGCGCCTGCACAGAACCTCTTCCATTTGCTCAAAGTTCTTAGATCTGCCATAGCCATCCATGAGAATGTTAAATGTCACGGCGTTCTCGGTATGCCCTTGGCTCAAAAACTCGCTGTGAGTCTTTTCCATTTTCACAATGTCTCCAGTCTTTGCGTAAGTGTTCAGCAGCTGATGATAGGTGACCGAAGTAGGCTGCGTGTCTGGGGAGGCCTTCATGTCCTCGAAGAGGGATTCCATCTCAGAAACGCGACCCGATTTGCCCAGTACATCTAGCACCGTCGTCGCTGTCACGGGATTCGGAGGCACTTGCTTCATCATGTTGTCCAGAACGCCTTGCATTTTTTCAATGTTGTGCTGACGGCTGTACAGGGAAAGGAACTGATTGTACACCTCCGTGTCTGGGAACAGCTTTGAGGAGACAAGATCATTCCACGCGTCTGAGACACCTTCTGCATGGCCCAATCGGTTCAGAGAGGACGCCAACACGGAGTAAAAGGTGGGAGAAATCTCACCCTCGTGCTCCTTCAAGAGCTGTATCACGTCCTGCACCTTTCCCTCATCTCCCCAGCGAGAGAAGGCAGTAATCAAGGTACCAAAGGTGACATCATTCATCGACACGCCGTCCGCTTGCATCTTCTCTAAGGTTGCCAAAAACCGATCCTTTTCATTCGCCTTGCTGTAGGTGCTGAGGAGGACGTTGTACACATCACTATCCCATGTTTCGATACTTTTGGCAAATTTTTCTACCTTCTCTATACCGTTTGTAGTGTTGAATAATGCGTGAATGAAACTGGTTTGCACGTGCGAGTGTAGGTGCAGATTTCGATGCTTGCATGCGTCATAGATGGCCAAAGCTTTTTCAGCATCAGAACCGTACACACGAATAAGTACAGCAAACGTGATTGGAGTCAATTGAAGCGTGCCAGACTCCTCTCGCTTCTGCATTTCCTCCCACAGCTGTTGCACCTCGTCCATCTTTCCTAAGTCACCCAAAACACCGAGCAGGGTCGTATACAGTTGGATATCCGGACGAACTTGACGACTGCGAAGTTCCGTGTAGATACGGTCAACGTGGCGGGGGTAGAACTTACCAAGCGCACGTATCATCCAGGTGTACGTGGCAGAATCCGGGTGCACTTGAGCCGCTTCCATCTCGTCTTTCAGCAGAAGGACGTCCTTAACGATGCCCATCAGCGCAAACCACTTGAATAGTTCATTGTAGATGCGCACATCCTTTGTAATTGACCCGTACTGCATCCGACTCCACGCGCTTTTGATGGAGTCAGGCTTACCTGCAGCACCGTAGCCACGTATAACCGCGCGTATATGAGCGGCACTAATGTCTAGATCGGGGTCGCCTTGCTTTAGTCGCGACTCAATGGATGACAATAACGTGTCCACCTTGGATAGCATCAGCTCCTCACTACCGCGATCTCCAAAGTGTACAAGGCGTGCGTACGCTGTGATGATAATGGAGTTTCCCTGGATGTCAGGAACGTACCCCAAGGCTTTCAACTCGTTCTCCACCGCTTCGATCTCCTCCGGAGCCGTCACACGCCGCATTTTCTGCCGCAAAACGATTGCAAATGTTTGAGTGTCTAAGTGAATCGATTGATCGACTACATGCTGCAATACTTTGGTGAAGGAAGCATCGTCATCGAGCTGATAAAAGCACCTCAAAATGGCGCCTAGCACATCACCTCGTTCTTCCTTTGACAGGTTCCCTTCCTGGACCATGTCCACCAAAGCGAGGAGCTTTTCGCATTTTTTAAGCTTCTCGTACCCGCTCACAAGGGCCAGAAAATCGTCCTTGGTGAGCGTCGTTGCGGAGACGCCGCCCCATAGTGCATCTGCCTCCTCTTCGCGTCCTCCAAAAAGATACGCTGCAATGCACAGAGGACGGAGGGATGCGTCAGATTTCATTTCGTTTCCCAGTTGCACCATGAGATCGGAGCTATCGCTACGTTTGTAGGAGTCAAAAAGCGCACGTATAGAGTTCACTGTGACAACGCAGCCATACTTACGAAAACGCAAGGAGGCGCGGAAGAGGAGATGGGCCATGTCATGCTGGGCGTACACCACGCATTCTTGAAGCACGCCCTCCATAATTTGCGAGGCCTGCGCCGGGTCCAGTAGCTTTTTACGCAAGAACTCCTGTAAGACAATCATCAAGTGGGTCACTGTACTGCGGAAATGCAGCTCCCTTTTTCGAGACTTCCACACCTGCTGTCTTACGTGACGAAGAACGTGGCGTGGCTTCGTCTTGATGACACGAACAAGCTCCTCTTCATCCTGTTGTGTGAATGGCTTGAACGATGATCGGTTGCGCAGCAGAGGCGCAGCCGCCAAAAGTGTGCTCTTCCTGAGACAGACGCCGTTGAATCTGAACATGTAGATCAAGACGCGGACGTGTAGAAAGAAAAAGCAATGAGGGAATGCGAAACTATTAAGCGACTAATTCGAACTATAAGAGCAATACCAACGATAAAGGGAATTGTTAGCCAAATCCATTGCAATAAAGAGAGAAGGTAAAGAAGAAAATAATTACACGTACAGTATCCACGTAAAGAAGAGAAAACAAAAAAAAAATGTGGGTCATATTCGTGTTTAACACGTATTGGATCTAGACATCACGTATAAACACAGATGAAAGTAGTTGTGGTGCTCGTTTACCTCCTTTGTGACCCATCAAGAAAGATGTGTAACAAGTAAGAGAAAAAAAAAGAGTGAAAAGGAAACAAAATAAAGGTGACGATCATGAAAAAAAAAAAGAGAGAAGATGCATTACATTTACATATTTGAAGCACTAGTCAAGATATAGACACGAAAAAAATGACATTAAGTAGATCTCTCGTCTGATTGAATCTCCATTTCTTCACTTCTCTATCCCGCTCTCATATTTGCATTCTAGTACTCAGCAATCTTCTGTTTCTGTTTTAGTAGTATAACTGCATCCGATACTATAATCAACTATTGTGTTTTGTCTCATCTGTTTGTTTGCTTGTTTGTTGTCATTCTTTATTCATACCATATTAGCCTTTTTCATTTGGTTTGTTTCATTGTTCTCCTTTTCTTTTTCCTTTTATTGTGTTCTTATTTTTTTTGTCTGTTTTTTTTTTTGCTTATTGTTATTGTTGATGTTGCATATGGGTATAGAGCGATACACATTTGGATGTTCTCTCCTTTATTTATTCTTCGATAGTATTATCCTTTTTTCTTCTTTTTTTTTTTAGCTGACTGTCTTTACTCAGAGGATAGTCAGAGAAACCAAAGGGGGAATAAAAAGGAAAAGTGGAGAAAAGCACTGATCAAGAAGTGCCAGAACTATGGTAGTGGATCTTTATTTCCCACTGCACTTCATCAGTCACATCACTGTACACTGTGTCCACATTAGCGTTGGCCTTCAAAAAGCCTTGCTGAGGAACACCAGCGACTTTGTAGTCAAAGTTGCCGCCCCAACCTCTCTTAGAGAGATCCAATTTGATGTACTCCAGGAACATTTTACCCACGTAATCAACCGACCTGTGAGATACTGGCTGCGCTTCGGTATCAGCCCAGATTTCGTGCGGGCGACGGTGGTACTCCCTTGCCGCAGCCGTGTTGCCTCTATTGCGCTTCTCCTGTGCATCCACAAACATTGTCCATTCCTCTAACAGTTTTTGGGCGACAGGGTGATGTTCTTTATTCGCAAGGTTAAGAAACTCAAATGACAGCCCAGGCGAGGGAGCATTACTACCTCCCTTCGTTTTGCTTTCTTGACAGCCCATTATGTGGATGTATACTAACGCGAATATTGTAAAACAATAATAATGGTATCAAATAAATATAGATACAACTATCTTATATATATATATATATGGAAAAGGACGCTCGATGCAAAGGGGGGAAAAAACCGAAGGGCGCAAAAACCAAAAGAAGGAGTATTTCAAAAAAAAACTGTATATAAACGAGGGAGACGAAGAAGGTGAAAAAAAAAATGTGCATAGTACAAAGAAAAAAGGAAAAAGTGGATTCAAAACGACACATGCACCTGGTAAGTGGCGGGACAATCAAAGAGGTTCACCAAAGCAAAAGAAATAACGTTATCAGGGAGAACATGAAGCATTACTGGTCAAAAGAAAATAAAATGCTTACCACTCAACTAGTGATCCGTTTGATTATCGGAAGCAACCAATGGGCAAAAGAGAACGAAGAAAAAAAAATAAAGAAAACGAAATAAAGAGAAGAGGGGGATGTGGGAACCTACAACAGAAGTAAATATTCAACAAAAAAGAGAACGGGAAAGGAAAAAAAAGAATCAACAATTGTCTCAAACTACTATCACAGATACGTACAGGACTTAGTTGTATTCAGGCTGCAATGTGTCACTATTATGCATGACGTTAACAGCGAATGGCTGTGGCTGCGGTGCATTGTGCATCCCCAGCATTTGCTGCCCTTGGAGTACAAACGGAACCGAATTCATCATGTGCTGCGGATTTAAAAAAGACGAAACGTCATTTGAGTTTATATTGGTCAAGGCAACTGTCTGTCCCATGGAACCGTCACGAGATACCATTTGGAGTGTCGTTAAATTGGGCATGAATTGGGGGTTTAGAATATCTCCCTCCACGGAGAATTTGGTCGCATTAGGGGCGTTTCGCTTCTTGGGATGCCGTATAGACGGGTCACGGTGTCTCCGTGCGAGCTTGTTCTCAATTTTGACACCGTAGGGTGAGTTTTTCAAGAGACTTTGAAGTGGCATAATGGCATCGCGCAGCTGATTGTACTGGGCTTCGTCGGACGCCGTTGCAATTGCGGTTTGGATCACGTAGTTAGCGTAGCTGTCCGTTAAGAGTTTCGGCAGCACTTGCGGCTCTGTCAGCTCGTCCACCATCAGTTGCTTCACATCTGAGTGTGCCGCCTTGAGGCATTTTTCGATCACATTACTGCTGAATTTATTGCACGAGAGCTCAGCCACGTGATGCAGCATGTACCGAATAATTTCGTTCGTATAATTTGGCTTTTCCGCGTTCCCGGGACAGGCAATGTCATCTTGGCGCTCAAGAATGAACTGAATGACATAATTGCCGAATGGATCCTGAACCAGCTTCAACACGCTACTGAGGACCGTGTTAAGGATTTGGGAATGGTACGGTTCAGGAGCCCACTGAAGACACTTCTGTATGATGCAGCAGCCTTGTCTGTTGCGACACACAGAAATACATTCCTTTGAGAGAACGTCGTAGATCTGCTTCTCAATCTGCTCCAGTTGCTGCCTTTCATACTCATTGCTCCCCTGCACCGAGAGTCGCTTGCTCCGCTCGCAGAGCATGAACTTGGACAGTGTATGATTACCATTTATGTCCGTGGCCAGGGTGACAACGCTTGATGACACAGCCTTAGAAAAACAATGAAACTCCTCAAGGTGCTTGAGCGAGTCTGCGATCTTCTGCGCCACACGAGCACCGTTTGTGTTGCAGCACATGATTACCAGATCCTTGCCCAGT
The DNA here is from genome assembly GCA_000482145.1 of Strigomonas culicis. Taxonomy (NCBI): domain Eukaryota; phylum Euglenozoa; class Kinetoplastea; order Trypanosomatida; family Trypanosomatidae; genus Strigomonas; species Strigomonas culicis. Next base: position 27,596 of record AUXH01000093.1, read on the forward strand.
ATTTCGATCAGCTGCATATACTCGGAATACTCCGCCGGTGCAGCAGAAGCGTCCGTGGCCTGCCGCTGGGAAGCCGCCGACACAGCTCCGTTAGACAATAGAGGTACAACGTGAAGCATGAGTTCACTGCCATTCGCATTCATCGACAGATCGCTCGCCCGCTCCATGCACTCCTTAATCACCAATGGACGAATTAGCTGTTTTTGTGAACTGGGAGAGTGAGGGTTGCTGCCATCGCTAGGGGGTGCTGAAACGCTGACACGACACAGCTCCACCAAGCGGAGAGCCTCACGGAGCCCGTTCGCGTCTTGCATAGAGTTTAACACAATCTGCGCCACCTTGTCGGTCTCCGCATTGGACGTACCGCTTACACTGGACGGGACTCGCTGCGACGCGTTGCTCTGGTCATGAATGCGCGACTCCAAAATGCGGATACTTGTGTCAACATCAGCCAGCTGCTTGAGAATCTCTTGCCTCTTGGCATAAAGTGCAGTGAGGCTTTCTTCATCAGAGCTCATTTTCCTCTTATATATTGGATTATTCTTTCACACAAAAATGAAAAATCGAAAAGTAAAAAAAAACAGAACCGGGAAAATAACGTTATGAAAGAAAACGTGCGCCAAATTAAAAAGACTAAGATACCGTCCGCCTGTGGGAAAGGAATAGCAATAAGAAGAGGAGAGCTGATAGTAAACAACGAGAGAAGGAAAACTATAGTAACTCAAAATACAGCTTGTGATCAGTAGCAACAAGTGTTCGGATAGAGGAAAGGGAGCAAAGAGAGAGAGAGAGAGAGAGAGAGAGAGAGAGAGAGAGAAGAGAGAACGCGGCAGTAAGCAAGCTGGAAACGAGTACAAGAGAAACAAACACAGAAAAGAGAGATAAGAGCTACTCGCCGTTGAAATATCCTACTCTTCTTTATATATACGACATCATGAAAGGAATTGAAGATACTCTACTCAAGAATACAATACAGTATGTAAGCAAAAGAAGAAGAAAAGAAAACGAAGTGCGACAAAAAAAAAAAGAAGAAAGGAAAAACAACTGTAGTCATAATTGAGTCTATGCGCTCCGCCTTCGCTTTAAGCTTACACGGGCTGTGTTCTCATGTTCGGCAGCCGAACTGCTTTCACCGTACGATTTTCGAAATAACCGTGTCCCAGCATCCACCAGTGTGGTCCATATACCTCTGCTCTGCGTACTGGAGCGCGACACCGGTGAGACAAAATGAGAGCTGCCGCCGCTGTGGGAAGAGTGCATGGACCGCGCGGAGCGTCTGTCAGATCCGTTGTCCACACTCCGCCGCGGAGAAGGAGGCTGCGGCTCCGGCTGACACTGCGCGTGCTGCTCAAGACACTCACGCAATCGTGCTTCGAGCACCTCTTTTTTGCCGATGGTGGAGAGCCCCTTCGCGCGCAGCGTGTCTCGGAGCCCTTTCACCGTCACCCCATGCGACCCCGGCGGGCCATCCCGCTGCGCAGCGCGGCCGCTCCGTTTTCTCTTTTTAGGGGAATCATCGTCGCCCGACTCCTCGTCTGTGCTCGTGCTCGTGCTCTCCTGGGACGAAGAACTGCTGTCAGAGCTTTCGATATAATCAGAGTTTACATGCTTCTTTAGAAATTTCACGCATTCACGGAGAGACGTGAGCAGTTGCAGACCCTCTTCCGAGGACGTTGGTATGCGGAGCTGCCCACTTCCGTCGGCGAGCACAAACCCGCTCCATGAAACAAGCAGAGATGGGTCAACATCAGAGGCTACGTGGGCTGACGCACGAGGCGAGCCGCCACCGTCCGAGGGCGTCACCTGCAGCTTGGAGCCCCTTGTCTTGCGCGTCGGTGGCGTGTCAGACAGATCAGCCAGCAGAGAGTCGCTTTCGTCGGCGACGTAAACAAGACGCCGCTTCACGGTACTCATGGGTCTACACCAATGAACACGATCACACGCACACAGAAAGAAGGAGAGGCGAGAGAGAGAGAGAGAGAGAGAGAGAGAGAGAAGAGAGAGACAGAGAGAGAGAAATAACAGATGAGAGGTGGGAGAGGGGGGTAAGCAAGGAAACACGATGAAAGACTGTCAAAAGGAAAGTCGAGAGAAGCAAAATCAAATGCATGCAAGGAGATAAATGTGAGCATTACCGACAATTATGGTTATTATCACAATCAGTAAGTGTTTGTGATCGCAGAAGGACGTAAGGAGGGGTTCGTCATACAGTTAAGCTGCCGCGCGACAATAAGATGCAGTCTAGTAGGGATTCTTCCAAAACGGAAGTCAGGTGTGCCTCACGATGCACTTCGGCTACTAGGCGCATGACGGTGCCGTAGATGTTTGTCAAGACGGATCCCTTCATTGGATTCTCGTTCGACATGCCTTGAAAAATGGAATCAATCCTCTCTTTTCGCAAATCGGCACAGGCGTATAGGATCATCTTGGCCACACTCCACATGTTGGTGTAGGTCACTTGGCCTGCTAGAAGTGTCCCAAGCAGCATAGAGCAAATCTCTGAACAAATGAATTCAAAGCTCTCGTATGGTTGGTTCCCTTTGAGCGCCGCGATGATGCACTCTGTCGTTGACATGCCGACACGCTGTATACTGGAACGGGGGCTGCACAGCGCGTGGCGCATGGCTTGAAAAAAAGTAGACGACTGTGAGCTAGAAACAAACTGGGAAGTGAAGGCTGCTGCACATGAATCCATCGCCTCAAAAACTTCATCCTCAAGATTGGGCATCGAAAGCGTACGGTCGTCCAAGAAGCTTAAGAGGTCCCCGGTGGACGAAACGACGCTCGAGGCCAAGAAGAGGGTCGCTTCGTCCGAAAGGAAACAGTCCAGCTGCTTCCACTGGGCGACAGTTGTGATGAGCTGGGCGAGGTGCTGCAGAAAAGACAGTTTGTCATTTTCGCCCTCTTGTGTCATCCAAGAGGGTTCCCCTCTCACCACCCTTAGCGAGGTGTCGCATGTGAACACGACAAAGTGGAGGAGCCTATCAATCTCATTATCGGAAAGAACTGGGCTACAGCACAGGAACAGTTTGCGGACGTAAACGAGCACCTTGATCACGACCTCCCGCTCCAGGGAAAACTTAACGGCGGCCTCTAAGAAGCTGTTCCCCACTGTAAGCATCGCGGGAAACACGAGGCGAATCGTGTCTTGTTGGTGCAGCGCCGCAAAGAGCCCCGTTAACGCTGTTTCTGTATTGAGTATCTCGTTCACATCGTGGCTGAGGCAGGTGGGCTGCAAGAGAGGCACACACGCAATGTACTGATCGAGGGAGGGTGAGGAGTTGAAACAGTTTAAAACAAATCCAAGCATGCGTCCTTTGGTGTACGCGGACAGGTCGCAACTTCCACGCGCACGCAGCGTGTCACACAGCTGCACAAAAACGGGCTGTGCTTGGACAAACGAAAGAACGTCGACGCTTTTAGAGCACACACTCTCTAGTAGTCGGCACGCAGCATTCCCAATGTCCTCGTCGAACGGGAACCGACTCACCAATTGAATGGCAAGATGGAGTGAGAAGGACACAAGCTGCTGGTTTCCGTCAAACGCTGTCGTGTACATAGTGCACGAGTCTTCTGCTTCGATGTAGGTGTTGATATACGTGCAAAAAATGTCTGCGTACCCGGCGAACACACCGGGGCTAGTGACTGCCGCAGAAAACAGCACATCCGCAAACCGCATCATTTCCTCCATCAGCTGTACCAGCTTGTGATCGCCATTACTGCCCATTTGGAAGAAGCAGGAAGGGATGTAGGGCTGCTCTCCCTTGCATGAGTCAGCAACAAAAAACGATGTTATTCGAAATAAGAACCACATACCCTCGCACAGTGCCAAAGAGCACGGTACGTGCGGGTCACGATGCTGCAGTTGGTGTGCCAAAAGGGCGAGTGCGTCGAGCAGCTTCTGACAAGAGTCACTGCAACTTACCCTCCCAATGTGCGCGACGAGCGACAAGTGTGAATTCGCGAAGGATTCGGAAAAGGCATTTTCGTACTCTTCCTCTGTGTGGAACTTTAGCTTCAGCGAAAGGTAGTGAGAAAAGACAGCATCACAGCCGCGTCGCAAAAATAATGTGTTGGGTTCCTCAGATAACGAAGTGGTGAACGCCTTCCGATTATACACAGTAGCCAAGTGAAACCATGCACCAAACAGATCATCCAAGCAGGACATGAGCTGCTCATCATCGTTGCTCTTTGCCTCAAGTGCCATGACAGACATCGTGATGCCGGTAAAGCTCTCACCCACGTGCGTCATCAAATGAAACAGAGGGTCGTCAAAATTGGTGACAAGGCGTAGTACTCCATTGGCAAGGATGGGTGCGGCGTCGAGGAGGGGCACTTGGTTGCTGAGGGCCAGGTGCAGCATGGACACTACGCTCTCAAACTGGGAAAGAAGAATGCTCATCGGCACATCAGTGTTCCACTCCTTCAACTTGTATGAACAAAGAAGCTGTGTGAGTTCCGCAAGCTGCCGATGCTCCACCGCCGCCAACTGGATTCCCTTGCCATGAAACCACTCGCAAACGAATTGAAAAAACGTGCTGCCACTTGTAAGAACGGGGCCCGTAAGCAGCCGCGCCCAAGACTCACCAGAAACAATGAATTCGTCTGAAGCCTGGTCAAGGAGGCTGTCCTCTTCAAAGTGACGATGCGAGTACCATGAAAGGCAAGTTACAAGGAGAGAAAGAGCACCGTTCACGGTAACGGTGTTTTCCAGGGCGGAGCCATCTAACTGCAGCAGGACTGTCATGGCTAACTGAGGCAGCACATTGGCCTCCTCAAACAACGAGCGGCACTTTCGATGAAGACGCACCGGTAGCCCGTGATAGCACGAGTGAAGATCATACACGCCGAACTCGGCCACGACACTACGACAGATAAGACGACCCAGGCACACGCGGCCGGCCGTGTCGCTGCAGCTCAGAACGTGCTGCAACCAACTCAAAACCTCTGCGACCGCAGGGAACTGTACATCCTCGTCTTCTACACAACCCAGCTTCAGCACCACAGCGATGGTAGTCGATAGCTCCGCAAGCACTGGCCGCCACAACAGTGATTGGGTAGAAGCGTCGTCCAGGCGGCTGCCAAACTCTATCAGCTCCTCGAGAATACTACGGTTAGCGTCTCGCCAGAAGTTTAGGTTACTCGTGAGCGCATATCGTAGCAACTTGAACGTCACATAAATATAATAAACAGACGCCGAGTCTCTGAACGTTGCACTTTTCAGCAACAAGAGGCTTTGCTCCGCCAGCACCTGCGGTTCGTGGCCCTGCAGCACGTCCAGAACCTTCATGGCACTGGTGTGCTGACCCTCCTGTAAAAAGTAGGCAGCGCGTTGTATATCGTTCTCCATCGGAATAACTACTTGTTATAAAGGTAAAGTAGTAAAAACGTGAGAAGAAAGCAGAGGAACGGAAAGAGACGGGAGGAGAACACAAAAAGAGGTGAATGCAAGCCAAATGAATTTCAAATCCACGAGACAACAAAAAACTCTCAAATTGTCATGGTAGCCAAGAGGCGTTGAAGTTCCACAAGAGAACTGTTTCACATTGAATGGGGGGAGAGAAGAGACAGTATAAGAAGCAGGCAGGCCTTTGTCATCTTATTTATGTATACTTCAAACGATGAGGAGCAAGGTAAAAAAGAAACTACACAATGTTGATGGCAACAGGCAGTTGTGTGCTGACAAACTGAACCACACGATCATACTCCTCTTTAGCATTCAGAGTAGTCGCCGAAGATGCAATAAGGTACAGCGCACATTTGAGATGTGCCTTGACCAGTGCATAGTCCCCCATCTCGCAGGCGGAGCGGCAACTCTTCTGCCATTCCGCACACACTTCTGCACTCCATTTGCCTTTGGACAGCACGTACAGACAGTTTTTGGTGTCGATCGGTTGCGCCGACGATAGAGGCACAGACCCTTGAATCTCACTCTCTAGTGTCTGCTCCATAGACAGAAGCGGTGAAGGCGTCTCTTCTTCTTGTTTTTTCCGTTTAGCAGAGAAGGCAGCAAGCAGAGACATTTGGCCCTTTTCCGTCCGCATCTGCTTTTCCGTCTGCTGAACGGCTCCAATCTCCTTCAGTCCCGTCAGCTGCACTGTCATCCCTCTTATGTCAGGGATGAGCACCTCGTTCACGTCGGAGAGGGTTATCGTCCAGATGGTGCGGTCATCAGCCGTGTCAAGTCCAAGCTGCTTGGCACGGTCTTCGTCGGTCGTGTCTCGATTTGAGACCAGAAGCGGCACCACCACCCTTTGAACCTCGCTCAGCATCTCTCTGGAAGCGGATCCACTCAGGGGGTGGGCAAACTTGATCGAGACGTGTAGTTCGATGCACTTGCCGCGGCCCATATATTTTTGGGGCTGCTTCGGGTGGAGCGGGTGCCTCTCCAGCAATGTCACACGCGCGCCGTGCGCTACGAGGTTGTATCTGTCCAGCTTCACGCACGAGTCTTCGACAAGCTGCAAAGCAATCTTCCAGATATCCTCCACGCACGTAGGTCGCACTGCGTAGTTCATGGACGAGCCTACCGAGTTGGGTATACCTTTGCCCAGTTCCGTTTTTTCAGCAAGGTCGCCGGTACGCACGACGACGCGGCTGTCTTCACCACGACAGAGCTTGTAGAAGGTTTCGCCCGCTTTGCGGCCTAGCGATTCCTGCAGATGCTCCTTCGTCAGTGCCTGCACATCAGCGCAGTACACGGTGTCGCTATGTCGCGATAATAAGTGCTTGCTGATCAGTAGCTGAGTCACCTTGTTCAGTGTGCTGTCACCGACACCGTGAATGGAGGAGAAGGGGAGGCGCCGAAGAAGAGGTCCAATCTCCTCTGGGCGAATGACCCGAACACCATCCGGTTTTGCAGATTTGGTGGCAATGCGTGCCAGCATGATATTAGGCGCAACTCCGCACGACGCAGTACAGCCAGACAGCTCACGCAGGTCACTTCGTATTTGATGGCACACGTCGAGTGCGAGCTCATAGTCTGCGGTATCAGTCGCGATCACCACCTCGTCAATGCTGTACACCTCAACCGAAATGTTCGCACGGTTCTGGAAGCGCGAAAAGATGTGTCGATACAATTGCAGCGCCACAGCCTCGCACGCTGCCAAGTCGTAGCCGAGAATCTGTAAATCTGGGCATATTTCCTTCGCCGCGTTGACGTACATACCCGCGTGAATCCCGTAGCCTCGCGCTAAATAATTGCAAGAAGAAATATCACTGTTGAACTTACCAGCGGCAATACCGACTGGAAGTGACCTCAAGTGTGCGTGCTCTGGTTTCGCCAACTGCACGTTGCAGAAAAAGGCATCCATGTCAATATGGATAAACAAATTTTGTTGGTATAGCTTTCCATGATTCCATTCCGGTCTTTCCGCAAAAAGTTGCTTGAAAGTATCCTCCATTCGCGTTTTCCATTGTCCAATAAAATGAAGTCGTGAATGCTGCTGAAAGTGGCGGAGGCTGTTCACTTGGCTGTCCATCCCTCGACAGCGATTCAGTCCACCTTGTCTGGCTCGTTTAACGTCTCGGTTTGTATCTTGTAAAAAGAATTCCCAGCCGTCGTTAAGTACTCCACAATGGCGCTCGCTGTTTCACTGTCTAATTCGAATCGAGGGTCTAAGTCTTCCAAAAGTGCTTCAATAAAGTATGGACGCAACGTCGTTACATCCATAGAAAGTCTGCATGAAAAAAAAAAAATGATGAAACAAAACAGAGGGCCACTAAAGGGAAAGGGGGGCGGGAGGGAATGTACACTATTGCTAGACGTGCAAATCAGCAGTGATATGTACATAAATAAAAGATGTGTATTTGCGACTATACGAGAAGCTATGTATATAAAAATGTGACAACAGTATTACATACGAGAATTTGTCATACAAGGTGTGTGCGCGAATGCTTATGTGTTTCTCATATTCGTGTGAAAATGAGGTCCTCGATGCAGAAGGAAGCGGAAAACAATAACACCCAACACCTCCTCACTTTCCTACATACACGCGGGTTCTCATTGACCTCGTCTAAATCTTCTGAAAACAAAGCGAATAGTACAGTGTCGACAGTGCTCTTTCATCTGCAGATAGAACGTTGCCTTTGTTTATTCTTCTGTCAGAGGAATAAGTCACCAAGAAGTCGCCAAACGGCTTTGAAGCATCCGTGCATTCCCTCAATCCCAAGGAAGGTGCTACCGTCCTTATGTAGTCCAGCGGCACAAGGTACTCGGGGCAGTCCACAAAGCCGTCCAGCTTGAACTGGTACTTGGTCCCGGCGGCCAGCAGCGCATCCGAATCCGAATCCCATACTGGTGAAGCAAGAAGCTCGACATTAAAGAGAGAGTTGGACAGCGAACCTGTCTTGACGCGAGATGAAAGCTCATAGGGGTTGACGGTGGTGGCAATAAAAAAGCCATTCGTATCCAAACTCTGTGCAATTACTTCAAGCAATTCTTGGACTCTCTCCTTGGAGAAACATGCGTAGTGAAGGGCAAATTGAATAGAAACGACACCGAACTTCCCATAGAAAGGATTGGTCGGAAGATCGGTGCTCAAAAATACGTCGGAGAAGCAATCGGCAACGTAAAAGTTTGCAGTGCATTGCGACTGACCCTTCATTTTTTGATAGCGCCCTTTTGCCTCACTAATCGAGTCCGGGGAAATATCATAACATTCGTATTGAGATATTCTCAACGCATCCGAGGCCTTGCTCTGCACCGGAGGGCTCTGCATAAAAAGCCATTTGCCTACGTCGCCACCACGCCCACTAGCCAAGTCCAAAACGGAAATACTTTTCATGGACAGCTGAGACGCGCGTAAGCCATCAAGAGCGTACTGAATTAAGTATTTTTTGACATAATTGTTGAAATGACGAAAAGGTACATCTTTGCTAGAGAGGTCACCTGACCGGCTTTTTGCGACAGCATCGTAAGATGCGGCTGCGGTGCTAGACATTGCAAGAGAACTCTAAGAAATAGAAAGAGTGGATGTAGAGAAAGGTGTCGGTAACAGGAAACTGAGAATGTGCAAATGGGAAAATGGTGGTGGGGGGAGGGAACAACCACATCATGAAGACGAAGCCGGTGGAGACATCAGATGATGGGCCAACATCTTTACGGTTTAACAAATCGAACCAAAGATGGAAACTCAGTAATAATAACAACAGTCGGACGAAGCGGCAGATAGATGCTTAAAGGCACATCGAGAGCGGCAGAGGGTGCACACAAGGCTCATGAGGCCTAACCTAACAACAAGACGCATTTTTGGAGTGCGTCAATCGCCGCAGTGATGCGCCTCAGCACAAGTGTCGTCAACGTGATGGAGTGGTTGCCTTCGGCATCCTCTACAAGGTCGAAGTTAACCGTGCGGAGAAGCTCAAGGGCTGGCAGGATGGGCAAGACTCTGGACGTGAAGACATTGGTGCTGGTGCGGAGCGTCCGCTTCTTCATGTCGAAGGGGTTGTCTCGTATATTCGTCAGGACTAAAAGAAGCGTTTGTACACACTCCTTTGCCACTTTCGCATCCGAGTGTGCTGCAATCGAATTGACAATGGAAGGGAGCGACTCCGGTGACTGCTGCGGACTCTCGTAAACGCGATTAATGACATCAATGGCGAGCGGTCCGGTCGAGGTCAACTTGGACAGATCCCACTCCTTTGTGGATGGGGCCGACCGTGCGACCACGGGGAGCACCGAATCGGGGTGCTCCGCTTGCATTTTCTTGAGCTTCTCCTCTGCTTCCTTCTGGCTCTTCTGGATGCGCTCGTCGTACTCTTTTGCCGCCAGTAGGGCCGCTTCTTCACTGGACTTGCCTTGTCGCTCATACCGGTCCGCGATAATCTGTATTTTCACGCGGCGCCGCGCGGCTTCATCATCGTGTTTCTGACGTGCCACAGCATCGAGATCGGCCTTGCGTTTATAATCTTCAAGCTCCTCCTTCACCTTCAGTGCCTGCCGGCCCATTTTGATTCGCTCTCTCTCTCTCTTCTGAAAGTCGTTTTTTTCTTCCTCTTTTTTGGCTGTGATTTTATCCTTCAGCTCCTGAAGCTTTGCGGCGCGCTCCTCCTCGGTGAGAACTTTTTTCACCTTTATTTCAACTGTCACACCGTCCGGGAGCGGCGTGTCAAGGTCGGGGTGCGACTCATGCATGGTGATCCACTGTGTGCACGTGCTCTCGTCCACGCAGCCAGACACGATAGACTTTTTAATCGCATTCTCGCTAAACCCTTTTGCCACGAGTGCGTCGAATAACTCCTGCTTGATAGAGTAGGACTCGCTATCGTCCGAAAGGTCGGGCGCCTGATCGCTGGACATAGGGCAGATAAGTGTTGAGCTGCAATGATAGGGTGTCAGGTAGATCTGTGTGTTCGCTTGATTACGATACGACGAAGAAGACTGTAGAAATGAAAAGAAAAAGAGAGAGGAAGAAGTACTACTACATGGATACACATTGGTGTCATTTCACGTTTTCTCATTTTTGTATGGAGCGTTACGAAAACGTAATAACGTTTCAGCATGCTTCTTCCCAATCTCATTTTTTCTTCTTCATGTTTTTTTTTTTTGTTCCCTTATTCTTTTTTTTTTTTGATAATCTTTTGTGTGTTTGACAACGGCGTAGTAAACATGGTTTTCAAGACAAAAAGAAATGATAAATGGCAAAGAGAAACGGCAACCAGTCGCATAATCTGTCAGAAACTAACACAATCATCCAAAACCATGCCTTGCATCTTTTCTTTTTCTTCTCCTTTATGCCCTACCAACCTGTCCATGCACCTTCAGACTTCCCGCCACTTTCACGCGATCTCCTCGGAGGCAATGATATCTCAGCAAGTCGCGGCTCTCCTAGTCGGTTGTAGGTACAGACCCAAATGGTACGCTGCGGGCAGGAAGAGTGCACCGCCTTCTCCACGGGCGGGCCCCCAAAGTAGGACAGCAGCGTGCGTAGCACAGCCTGATGCGCCACGACCAGTACGCACGGCTTGGAGTTGACCAGCTCGAGCAGAATGGGGTTCAGGCGCCGAGCTAAGTCTTGGTAAGACTCGCCGTTGGGGTAGCGGAATCCAACTTTGTCGGTGTGGCGAAACGATTGAATGTGAGGATAGATCTGTTTCACCTCCTCGTTGGTCATATCTTCGCAAATACCCGCGTGAATCTCATTCAAGGACTTGAATGATCGAATTTGCCCCTGCGTCAGCACAACGGAAGAAGGTTCCGCAGTGTGCCGAGTGCGGCGCAGTTGGCTGCACCACACCTCGAACCCCACTGTTTCATCCCACTTTGCCGTGCGTCGCATGAAGAGCGAAGGGTTGTGGAGCACTTCGCTCCTGAAAAAACTCGCAATCTCTGCTGCGTCGAGTCGCCCGGAATCTGTCAGGTCTGGGTCTCCGCCCAGTCGGTCCTCCAAGTTATACTCCGATTGGCCGTGACGCGTAAAGAAAATTGGGGTGAAAAACGACAGTGTGTCGTCTGGTTTGCCATCGAGCGGCTCGTAGACGTATATTTGGTGCAGTGTCGGCATCAAACTTGTCAAGAAACTCGTGAAGCGTGAACAGACAACACTGCCGCGGCATCTCGACGCGCGCAGGGCCTTCGCGGCGAGGCTGACGCTCACATACCCGCAATCCTCCATGTGCTCCGTGTGCCACTCTTCGCCAAACCAAAAGTGACGAATCAAAAAGGAGCGGTCGGAGGGCAGTTTGGCGTGAAAGGCGTGAAAGGACCCGCGCGAGTGGCAGTCCGCGTATATAACCGACACGGGCGTCGCAGCAAACCCTAGCGTGGGGTTGGAGTCGAAGTACTCTAAGGAAGCATTAATACAGCGCTCCACTTCCGTCGACCATACTTGAGGATTCTCCGTGTAGCGCGGCAGTTGATGAGCGCCGAAGTCTTGTGACGCGACGAGCAGCTTTGTGCTCTCGCCACTCCAGGCCATAAAATGTTTGAGCGAGGTGCAGAAGAAGCGAGCGGCCACGGTCGTTCGCACATCGGCACTAACAATGATAAAGACCGGATTCGTCGCATTAGAAAAACGATAGTTTCCTACAAGGGCAGCTGTGCTCTTAGGGGACGTTGAGTCTATTAGGGTAGGCGGTGACAGCACTGTTTCCGTCTGCGAGTGAGCACGCTCACCAGTGAAGTGTGTAAAATCAATTGAGTTTTTGGATACCGATGGGTCTGCCTTCATAAAAGGGCTAAGCGTTAACCTTTCCTTTTGTTCCATTGTTGATGGCACTGCTTTGGTGTTGCTATGCTTGTAGGGGAGCAAGACGGTGAGGAAAAAACTCGAATGGAGCATTGCATGTAGATGTAAGCTGTAAGAGGCACTCTCTATGAATGCCAGCACGTCCCGTTTGAGTAAAGTGTATCGTCTCTTTTCCTTGACCGATTCTTTGAACTCCTTCCCCCCTCCCTTTTCCAATCCACAATGGACAGAATTGCAAAGGAAGAAGGGTAAGATTGAAAAAAAAAAAAGGTATGCATTGGTGCCGCGATTCCTATTAGTATGGATTGGTGAATAGTACAATCGAGAAAAAAAATAGCTTATGCAAACACAAGACAAAAGGCTCACTTCTCTTTGTTCTCACGGTCATGTGCTTTCATCTTTGCAATCAGATCTTCCTGTCGCTTGAGCAGGTGATCTCGCTGTGCTTTGCTGAGCTGATGCGGCGTTCGCTTCGTGAAGCTTTCCCGGTTGATCTGCCCGGTTTTCTGGAGCACGTACCTCGGTAGAAATTTCACTACAATGACAACACAAAGCATAACGACTGGTCCAAAAAATGAGCTCTTCGTACTGCTTGCCTCTGCCAGGGGAACACGACGGATCAGCTCCAATGCAGCAACGCAGTGCCCCTTCTCAGGGGCTGTACTATCCAAAGTAACATTCAATAGCAAAACGAACGAGTTCACACCCATCATCAGCGCCTCTGCAGAGTCAATTCCCCACGTGAGGTTGGAGAGGCAAGAGCATCTGTCCACCACGTCGCCCAACGGAAGTGGTGGCAAAAACTGTCGTTTGAGAACCCTTTCCGCTCTCAAGGCAGAAAACGGAAATCGCTCCTGCCAGAAAGTGTCCGTGATACGTATACTTGCATGGGCATTGCACGCCGCTGGCACGTAAGCAGTGCAAGTGTTCGCCTCTTCGTCATACGCAGTAATCAGCCCCAATCGCTGCGCTGCAGCATCGAAGATTGTCTCTATTCTGCTCCGCTGTACGCCTTCGCCCACCAGCTCGCCTGCGCGATGGTGTAAGTGGAATGATGGTAGGATGGGGCTCCGACCGGGAACCAGCATCCGCACTTCCCAAGGACCGGTCGGCTGCGTCACGCCGCTCACAACACTCAGCGCAAGCACGGAAAAAATGATGACAAGGCGAAACATAAGATTCACGAGAAGCACTAAAGGCGATGTGTTACTAAATGGCAGCAGTAATGGAGAAAGGGGATACAGTGAAACAATCGAAGAGAGAACAGTGCAACGCTTAACGTGAAGAGAAAAAAAAGTTGCAATGAACCGGAACAGATTTAACACAAAGGTGCAAAAAAAAAAACATCTTTTTTGCATCGCCGTACGAGTGAATGCGGTTGCTTCTGTACACCATGATGAATACTCACCATGATCACCGTTCACGGTTAAACAAAAAAAAAGGGGGGGTCACGAAGAAGAATCACCTCTTACTGAAACTGCCTAAAACACTGTTTTGCAAGGCATCATCAATTTTTCCTTCCTTGGATTGTATTTCCAGCTCGCGCTGATGACGCCATACGCGCATCTTCAAACCATCTTCTTCTGCGATGCGACGCAGATCGTTTTGATTATACGGATATGTTTCCCACATACCTGTACGCATCATGCCGCTGCGACTGCGCTCAACATAAAACATCACCTCACTCCTCCCTAGACGATGGTAATCCTCCAAGGGTTCCTCGCCCTCCTCTGAGCGTGCGCACTGCCAGAATCGACTGAGTAGTGAATACTGCACGGCGGGCGAATCCAAGTACGTAAAAGACTTCATCCAATCTTGGAATCTATCATCGCATCGCCACGGTCTCATGCCATAGTAAATACTCCGGCCTGTAATTGCATTGATACTATCGGTTTCTTCTTTGATGCGGGAATAGTGTGGCGTCTTCCCAATCATCTACAAAAAAAAAAGGCCGCGGTAGACGCGGCACAACAGTCAACAACAAGGAACGTACAAGAACAGAACAGAAAAGTCAAACGGCCAAGAGAAAGACGAAGATAAGCACTACACAAAAAAATGTGTTCGCAATAAAAACACAGAATTCCTACGAGTAAATTGTTATTCGATCAAATAGCTAGAAGGAAGAAAACGAACCTTCCAGTGAAACCTATTCATTCACAAATCAAGTGTGTTATCTGTTTATCTTTATGAAAAGAGAATTACTACTTCATACTTACCGAAATTTTTACCCATTCAGTCCGAGGAGGAAAAAAGAATTAAGAATTGATTTGCCACTTATCACTAGTATTTTGTATTATTATTCAGAATTAAAGAATTAAAATCAATTCAATATATATATATATATATATATCACTGTTTTGAAAAGGAAAAAAAGAGCTAAAAGGAAGAAAAAGTATACCACTTCCTTTTACTACTGAAACATATACGTATACCGCGCTTATAGCTTATCCATGAAGCTGTCCAGCGGCGGGATGTCGGGCTTCAGGCCCTTGCGCAGGCGGACGGCCAGCGTGGTCGTGTTGGCCTGGCTCTTGGGCTCCAGCGGGTTGCCGGGGTACTCCTGCCAGTGGTCGAACACGCACTGGGGGAAGGCCTGGCCGCCGGTTCCGGCGCGGAGATCGGCGGTGAAGCCGAAGGACTCCGCGACCGGCAGGTACGCGCGCACGTTGTAGATGGGCGTGCCCGGGCGGTTCTCCTCGCCGATGATGACACCACGGCGGCGGGTCAGCACGCCGTAGATGCCGCCCATGGCGTGCTCCACGGTCTGGATGTCCACGATGAACATGGGCTCCATCAGGCGGGGCTCCGCCGTCAGGCAGCACGCGTAGTACACACGGCGGGCCGTCGGGATGATCTGACCGCCACCGCGATGGATCGCATCCGCGTGCATCGTCACGTCCTCCA
>AUXH01000094.1:0-42540 GCA_000482145.1 Strigomonas culicis
TCGCCGCCGGGGGGCTGCCGCCGCTGCCGCCGGGCGCGCCGGACGTGTCGGTGCCGCCGCCGGTGCTGGCCACCGCGCCACCGGAGGCGGCCGGCGGCAGCGGCCACCGCCGCAGCCGCGAGCACCGCGGCGGCAGCAGGAGCAGGGGGGAGCACCACCACCACCGCAGCACGGTCGACGGAGAGAGAAAGGAGAAGCCGAGTAAGAACACCAACCTAGACGCACTCCTTGACCTGTAGAGCGAGAGAGAGAGGGAGAAGGAAAATTGCAAAAAAAATGTGACCTACATACATAGTACACACGAGCCGAAAAAAAAAACAGATATATATATATATATATATATGTATTAAACAAAAATGAGGTGAAACAGAAGGTGTGGCAGCTTTGCTTCAGAAGCAGCACGCACCAAATCATCAAAAACAACGGGAAAAAAAGCTTCATGGACATACAAGTGTTCCATGAAAGTGCTTACAAATTTTATATGATGTAAACATGTTTGCTTTTTGCTCTTTTTTTTGTTGCTTTTGCATTGCAATCATACGACTATATCGCATGTCTTTTGAGTGAACGGGAAACAGTGATAAATGGTAAAAGAGAACAAAAATACCAAACAAAAAAACTTGTTTGACATATAGTGTTCCCACTGATGTATAATTACTTTTGTTCAATGCGTTTTTTTTTCTCTATTTGTTTTTGTTCCGTTTTGGTTTGTTTCATTTTTTTTTTTGATCGCGTTTGGTGTTTTACTATCTCTCTCTCTCAATGTTTTGTGTTTTGTTTACTTCTTAGAATGACAAACTACAAAGCAAAAAAAAAAAAGAACGGCTGTCATTTTTCTTTTTTAACAAGATCATAGAATTTGTCTTTTTACCTATCTTACTTAGATGTGACAAAAAAAAGAAAAAAAGATGCCTCTCTACCAAAACGAAGACGTGCGCTTAACAAAAAAAAAATGAATGTCAATGTATAATAATAAAATCTCTATCTCTCTCTCTCTCTCTCTATCGCTTTTTCTTCTGATGGTTAAAGGAATAGAACACAAATAGACAACCGATCCCCATCTTCAAAGTAGCGCGCCTCATTCCAACGGAGAAAGGGAAGAGAGCAAGAAAAAAGAAATAGGATTGCAAGCGCACGGATATAGCGATGCCGCAGCACGTCGCCGACGGCACGGTCCATCCGCCGACGAGCGAAGAGGGCATCGACACCGCGTTTCTGCGCCGCGTCGCACAGACACTGGCAGGCCTGAGCCCGCACGACCGTGCGCACCCGTCGACGATCGCCTCCCCCATCCTGCGGTACCTTGTCATCCAGCAGCAGCAGCAGCAGCCAGGCGGGCAGCCGCCGACCGCCACGAGCGGCGCGACGGCGGAGCGGGGCGCGTCGACCGCGGTGGCGGCGTCGCTCACGCGGCGCGGGCTGGGGCCGAAGGATCCGCTGCTGAAGCGGCTGGAGGCCAAACGACAGAAGGCAGCGGAGGGGACCGGCGCGGCGGCCGCAGCCTCTCATGGTAGCAGTGGGCCCGTGGAGGGCGGCGGCCCGCGCCGGTGGTACGAGCGGCGGCTATCGGAGATGACCCCCGTTGGCTATCAGCTCCTCCGCGAGGCGATCGGCGTCGAGCTGTACACGGTGGTGAAGCAAACGGCGTCGTCATCCAACCACATCAATGCCAGTAATAGTGGTAACAGTAGCGGCGGTAAGGCGGCGACGCTGCCGCCGCCATGCACGCTGCGGTGCTGGGAGGAAGCGCGGTTGGCGTACACCCTCGGACAGGTCGTAACGCACTACTATCCCTTCCCCACCGCGATCCAGGCGCAGTGCGTGCCGCTCCTGATGGCGCCGCGGGGCGAACTCCATGCCGCGCTGGATGTCGTCGGCATCGCCGGCACCGGCAGCGGCAAAACCGCGGCCTATCTGGTGCCCCTCCTGCACTACGTACAGACACAGGTGCCACCGGCGCTCGTCGCACCGGCCGCCATCATGGAGCACGGCCCGGTCGCGCTCATCGTGGTGCCGACGCGCGAGCTCGCGGAGCAGGTGAGCGCGGAGCTGCTGCGGCTGCTGGCCCGCGCGCTGCCGCCGGCGCAGGTGCGCGCCTGGGAGGCGGCGGAGGCCGCCGCATCCCCCGTCCGCCTCGCCGACCTCGCGGTGCTGAAGCTCGTCGGCGGGGAGGAGAAGCGGCAGCAAGTAGAGCAGCTGCAGCGCGGCCACGCGCCCGTCGTCGTCGGCACGACCGGCCACATCGCAGCGCTGCTCGAGGAGCGCTACCTCGCACTCGGCCGCGCCGCCTTCGTCGTGCTGGACGAGGCAGACCGCGTGCTGGTGGAGGGAGAGGAGGCGCACCTGCGCTACATTCTGCAGCACTGTCCGCCGTACGCGGCGGCGGGCGGCGGCCCGGACCCCGCGCTCCCGCCGCGGCGGACGTTTCTGTTCACCGCGACGTGGGACGCCGCCTGTGAGCGGCTCGCGAGCTCTCTCCTGCGGAATAAAAACGGCTACTACGTGGTGCGCGCCGCGCAGGACGGGAGCGCGATTGCACAGACGGTGGAGGTGTTCGCCGACCGCGTCCAGTACCTCGCCGCGGAGGGGCCCGAGGGCCACCTCCACAAGCGCGCCAAGGCAGACCTCCGTGGCGCGCCGAGCACCGACGACGCGGTCGATACGTTGTCGTGGATGAAGCACAA
The DNA here is from genome assembly GCA_000482145.1 of Strigomonas culicis. Classification (NCBI taxonomy): domain Eukaryota; phylum Euglenozoa; class Kinetoplastea; order Trypanosomatida; family Trypanosomatidae; genus Strigomonas; species Strigomonas culicis. The sequence continues at coordinate 2,685 of AUXH01000094.1, forward strand.
GCACCTCATCCACGCACAGAAGTTCTGGCGGCTCGTCACGTGGCTGTGCTACGCGACGGGGCCGATCATCGTCTTCTGTAACGAGAAGAAGGTCTGCGACGCCCTCGGCGAGGAGCTCGTGCGGGCCCACCGGCAGCTCTGTATACTGGAGGAGCAGCTGCCGCTGCGCACGCTCCTGCAGAGCGGTCACCCACTCGCCGCCGCCGCGGACGACGCCGGCGAGGCGGACGCCGGGGGGGAGCCGGTCGGCCTCTACTTCGAAGAGCAGTTCCGCACCGCGCCGGCGGGCGCGCCGAATGAAAAGCGACGGAAGGAGCCCTCGTTGGAGAACCTGAACGCCTTCGTGGTCATCCACGCGGATTTGAGTCAGAACGAGCGCCGCTTTCTGCTTCAGTCGTTTGCATCCGGCGGACAGGGGCAGGGGAAGAAGGTGCTCATCACGACCGACCTGCTGGCGCGCGGGTTGGACGTGCGCGGCATCACAACCGTGATCAACTACGACGTGCCCTACGCGCGCGCCATCGCCGCGGAGCCGCACGCGGGCGCGGAGCGCGCCAGCTCCGCGGCGGAGGCGGCGGGGGCCGCCGCCGCGCTCACGCAGTACATCCACCGCATCGGCCGCACCGGCCGCGCCGGGGCCACCGGCGTCGCGGTGAGCTTCGTTGTGCTCCCGGAGGCGATGCTGCGGCGCGCGCAGCAGCAGCTGGAGCAGCAGCCGGCGGACGGCCAGCAGCGCGCCGGCGCCGCCCGGGCGAAGAAGAAGGGGGAGGACGGCGGAGAAGCGGAGTACTACAAGAGCGTGGTGGCACAGAATCGTGAGCGGATGCGCGACGACGACGGAGGCGCAGAGGACGAGGACACAACGGACCCTACGGCGAACCCCGGTGAAGAGGCAGACGACGGCGACCGTTTCGCGAAGCGGCCGCGCGCGGCGGACGACGCAGAGACGCCGACGCAGCAGCAGCAGCAGGCGTTTGTCTTCGCCTCCGACGAGAGCGTTTTGTTCCACGCGCTCGTGCCGTTTTTTCTCGAGTGCACACGGAAGAGTATGCTCTTTGTGAATAAGGAGGAGGAGGCCCTCGTCACGGGGCGCTATCGCAAAATCCATCTACCGAAGCTTCTTCGCTTTCTCATCAAAGAAGCGCAGGACAAGTCGGAGTTCAATGCGATCGCCTATTGAAACTTTTTTTATGAAATATACAGTCCGAAAAAAAAAGGAAGAAGGAGTTTTTTTTTTTGTATCTATACGTGCCACGATAGAGCGGTGATGAATTCGGCTTACACACAAGCGCCATGAGTTATCTTTTCTTTCCCCCTCTTCTCTTCTTCTTTATTTTCTTTTGTTTTGGTAGTAACCACAGGTTTATTCTATTCATTGTCGCTTGCACTAGTCGCAAGGAAAGAAATAAAAATAAGAGAATAAATAATAATAGTAAAAGGAAGAGAAGGATGCAGCCGGTTGAAGGCCTCGAGGACGTTGTGGAGCACCGCCTGCAGCTGCTGCAGCACCTCATCGCCCAGCGCGAGCAGCACCTGGAGGAGGCGCAGAAGCTCATCCGTCTGCGCGCCGCCGGCGCGGCGCCGGCCCACGTACAGCACATGGAAGAGGTGCAGCACACCCACGAGGGGCTGCGGCCGCAGCTGCTGCAGCAGGTCGCGCGGCTCGCGGCGCACGTCAACCACAGCGCCCAGCTTGCGGACCGCAGCTCACGCACGATCCAACGGCTCGGCTTCCTGCGGCAGCGCGTCGACGTCGCGCGGGAGGCGGCGCGCGCGGCGGCGGAGAAGAAGCAGTCGATGCAGCAGATGGAGGCTCTCTTCGTGCCGGCTGGCGGCAGCGAGCCGGAGGCCGCGCCCCAGATGGACAAGAAGTGCCTCGTGCGCGGGGCGGCGCTCGACCGCACCGTGGCGCTGCTCTGCTCCTACGACGCGGCGGAGGCCGCGCTGCAGCAGCCCAGCGGCGGCGGCGGCAGGCATCCCTCGCAGAGCCTCACACACGATGTATCCGCCGGCTTGGATACGCACGAACAGGCCATGATTACGATCGCGAAGGGCCAGGTCTACGACGTGCTGGTGTCGATTTGCGAAACCCTCCTGCTGCAGCGCGCCGAGGTCGCGCGTGGGAAGGACGCGGCCGCGCTCGCAAAGGACAAGGAGGCGCTGCAGCACCACTGCCAGCTGCTCGCACAGCTCCGCTATGAAAAGGAGGGCAGCGCTTTCTACACGGAGTGGGTGGTCAAGACGACACTGCACCACGTGGAACAGCTTGTGCGGACCGAGTTAGCAAAGATCAAGAACAAAAACAGCAAAACGCAGCCCGACGAGGCCGCGGCCAAAGCGGCGGACGCGCCGAGCGAAATTGTGTTGAGCCATCTCGCGCTGGTGTCGCAGTGCCTGGACACGGTGGTGGCCGCCTTGGAGGCAGAGGAATCCTTCATGCGCACCCATTTCCACGCGGAGGGGATGCTGCGGCTGCTGGACGAGCTCGACCGCGGGGCGACCAACGCCTGCGTGCCGGTGCTGGAGAGCTTCCTGGATGAGCGGCAGGGCGCGCTGCTGCTGCTCGAACAGCAGCAGCAGCGCGCGGACGCCAACGGCGGTGGCGGCGACGGCCCTGTCGCGTTTGACGCGCGGCAGCTGGATAAGGTGCTGGAAGAGATGTCCCATCTGGTGTCCTGCTGCCACCTCTACTTCAGTTTCATGGAGAAGAAACGCAGCGACTACCGAGCGGCGGGGAAGGGCCGGACGGCGCTGCCCGCCGAGGCCGCGCACGACGCTGACGCGAGCCGCCCCAACAGTTTGCGGATGGCAGTGGAGGATATTCTCGCCCGCTACGTGCCGCTGCAGCTCAGCTACTACCGCGCCGCGTACCAGCAGGCGGCGCAGCTACAGCACACCGCCGTCCTCGCGCACCACCGCGACGCCAAGCGCCACTCGCGCAAACTCAATCAAGCACAGATGCAGAGGCAACAGCAAAACAACAACAATAACAATAACAATCATAATAACGCCAATCCCAACTCACGGGCCTCTCCGTCCGCCGCGACGTTCATGTCGGGGCTGTCCACGATCTACGCGGAGCTGGCGGCCGTTACCAACTTTCACTCGTCCTCCTCCTCCTCCTCCGATGACGATGACGACGACGACGAGCGCCACCCACCGGCGAGCGCGCAGGGCCAGAAGCAGCCGCCGCACCCGCGGCGCGTGCGGCGGCCGCTGTCGGCCGCGAAGTACACCCTGCTACAGGAGGAGTACTTCCAGCAGCACACGCAGCCTGCCCTTGACGGGCTGGCGGGCGGCCGCGGCGGCAGCAGCAGCCCCATCACGCTCGTCGACGACTGCTTCTTCTTCCTCCGCATGGCATTCCACCGCGCGGTGGGGACAAAGAACATCCAAATTGCGTCCGCGGTCGTGCTGAACGGGATGAACACCGTACTGCAGGACTACCTTTTCACGGACATTAAGAACAATATCGAGAACAACGAGGGGGTCGTGACGTCGGCGGCCGCGCCGCGCGCGCATGACAGGACCCACGAGCGTGGGGCACAGCAGCAGCAGCAGCGGCGCCCCGACTTTGATCTGCGTCACATCGGGACCTTCATGGCGGCGCCCACGCTCGGCGCGGAGCTCGTCGCGAAGTTCCCGTGGGACGACGTGCGGCAGCGGTTTGCCATCACCCTCAGCGCGGAGTACTTCCAGAGGCACTACCTCCACGGGAGCGCCGCCCACCCCAACGCCGGCGCGGCCCCGCATGGTGGCGGCGGCGGCGGGAGCGGCGAGGGACGCACGTCGCCGGGCGCGGCGGAGCGGCAGTCGCCGGTCACCGCCATCGCCTCGCGTGCGCTGCGGTGGACGCTGGAGCTGGAGAAGGCCATCCGCTACGTGCGGCTCCTGGCGAAGGAGCTGCTGCAGCTCGCGCAGATTCACTACAACACCACCAGCGAGGCGGACGCGAAGAAGCCGAGCGCCGATTACGTCCGTCTGAGTGAGATGGTCAACGACTTGTTCTTCCTCGCCGCGGAGCGAGAGAAGGACCTGATGCGCTATCTCTTTGTCTTCGCGCTCTTCTTCGTGTACAAGATCGCGGCCGTCGACGCGTACAGCCAGAGCGGCGGTGCGAAGGGCATGGCGGTGATGAGCGCGAACAACTTCACCGACGTCTTCGCCCACACGCTGGGCGACGCACACGCCATGGGCAGCCCCAACACGAACAAGGAGCACCACGCGGCGCACCCGAGCCTGCATGAACGGGACGAGGTGGCGTCCCGCGTCGCCCAGTACCTCCGCCGGCGTGTGCCGTACAACATTAACGAACAGACCTTTTTTCAGTACGAGATGTACGACCCGTGGGTCGTGCGGTATTGCTGGGGCAGCTGGGGCGCGCACCTCCGCTACGTGGCAGACTACCTCTTCACACCCGCCTCCACCGCGGCGGCCGCGCAGAGCCTGATGCAGCTCCAGTCACAGGCCGCCGTCGGCAAGCGGCAGCAGCAGGCGCAGGTACAGCAGCTGCTCTCCTGCTTCGGCGAATTCTTTGTCCGCTCCGTACAGCTCTTTGCGGGTGAGCTGAAGCGGGTGTATCTAACCACGCCGTACAGCAGCTACGGGGCGCTGCAGATGGACAAGGAGATTCGCGTGTTGCGTTCTTTCTTCACGGAGGCCTGCGAGCTGGGGCCCACCGCTGTTGTCATTCACGGGGGGCCAGCCGGCGCCGCCGCCGCGCGCGGCGGCGGCGACCGCCTGCGCGCGGATGGCGCGGACGGCGGCAGCGCGGAGAGCGATGAAGTCTTCTTCCGCCTACGGCTCCTGCTGCAGCCGCTCTCGCTCATCTCCGCGATGGTGCTCGCGGACAGCCCGGCGCAGGCGGTGGCGGACAGCAAGCTCTTCAGTCAGGCGCCGACCACCGCGGCCGCCGGCGCCGCGCCGTCGTCGCAGCCGACCGCCCCGCAGCCGGCGGTGTTCACAGCGGAGGAGAAGCGGCAGCTCTTGCTGAACCGCGTGGAGTTTGCAAAGGCGGATGTTGAAAAGTTGGAGCTGTGAGGCACGTCGTATTGTTCTTATCATGATGCTCGCCTCTTTTATTATTATTATTATTGGTGTTGTTGTTGTTGTTGTTTGCATTTGTGCTTCTGTATTAATATGTGGCGTATCTGTGTTGAAGCAGAGATTCGTTTTACTCTCCGCCAGGCTCTGTACATCGGCACTAGCACGGGCGATGATGGATGCACTGCGCTCGTGTATGTATGTACTGTCCGGTGCTTCATTGATGAAACTTTTTTTTTCGTTTACGTTTTTTTTTTTCTCGAGAAACGAAAAAAAAAAAATTAGAACAGAGCGGACGATTTTTTTCCAACTAAAATAGAAAGAAGTCAAATCCCAACAACCAAAAAAGAAAGACATTTCTTTTTTTTTTTCCTTCTGTCTGTGCGTGCTCGTGCACCCAACGGCTTACCGCTCCCAAAAGGATGGACAATAGCTACCAAGATATCAGTCATAGCCACAACACGGGTGACACAACGAATGGGAACGCTAGCGGGATGGATTTTGCGGTCGGCGGAGGTGTTGACTTTGTGGTAGCCGACGTGAGTCCGACACTCAACAACAGCACCGCGAACAGTAGTCGAAGCTATCCAAAGCGCGTCTATCACCGGAACAACACGGAGTACTTGGAACACCAAAACTACCACTATCCCTCGTCGTTGTCCCCACCGCCACCGCCGCTGTATCCGGCGCCGCCGTACCAGAGCCGCCACCCGAGCAGTGGCGACGCGCCGCCACCCTACACCGCAACAACAACAACCACAACACCGGCGATGGTGGGGATGGCAGGGGCCGCCGGCAGCGCGACCGCCGCGGCGACCGCGCTTCTGACGCGCGTGACGGAGGCCGATCAGAAGCGGGAGGCCGACTATCTCTATCATCGCTACATTGAGACCACTGACTCCCCGGTGCTGCTGATTCCGTACGTGTACAACTTCTTTTGGAAAGACCACCTGCCGGCCTACATCGCCGCGCATGTCGCGGACCCCACCTCGAACAAATGGCTCGAGCGCATCGCCGAATTCGTCTTTGGTGCGGAAGCGGGTGGGGGGGAGGGAGCCGGACCCGACCGGAGGCGGCCGTTTCAGAACCTGCTGCCGCTGTCGACTGTGTTGTGTCTGGACGCCCTCGCGTCGGCGGTGGTGCAGGGCGGCCCTTCGGTGGAGGAGGAGGTCGCCCTCCGCGAGGCGCGGAACCCCTTCTTCCATTTCCTGCACTACCCCCTCGAGGCGGGCGCCGCGGGGCCCCACTCGAAACGCGGCTACAAGGCGTACAACCGATGGGTCGCAGAGCGGCTGCAGTCCCGCAAGCGCGGCCGGCCGCTGGCGCCGCCCCCGCCCGCCCCCTTCCAGCACACGAAGCGCCAGACGAGCAGCCCCAAGGCGAGCCCCGTCGCGGAGGACGCCGATGAAGAGGGGGGGGAGGATGGGGTGGTCCCGACGGAGTGGTTCGTGCCGCTGCCTTTTCAGCGCGAGTGCAAGCACGGCTTCGACGCGCCCTCCGCCCACCGCCAGACGAGCGCTGCGCGGGCGCCGGGCGGCCTGCTGCCGACGCCGCCGAGCGACTACTGTTACATTCTCAACCCCCACTGTCTGCGGGAGGGTGCCCCCGCGGCGCACGGGGACGCGTTCCACCGCGTCTGCGCGCGTGGCGCGCTCGTGCGGGACGAAGCGTGCCTGTTGTACTACCGCTGGCGGCTCTACGCTCAGCTACAGGGTGACGGCCCGACGCAGTGGCGCACGCTGCCCTTCAAGATGGAGCGTCCGGCTGTGCCGCCACCGCCCATGGACCGGGGCGGCCGGGGCGGGGGCGGGGTGGAGGCAGACATCGAGGACGTGCGGTTCAGCCTTGTCTTTGTGCCGCCGCCCGCGGAGGCGAGCGGCCCCGCGGTTCTAGATCTGCTGCTACAGAAGGTCACTTTTTTTATCGCGCAGCGGCGGCGGTGGCGGGCGCGCCCGCCACCGCCGCCCGGCAGCCGCGCGCTGATCCACCAACTCGTCCGCGCGGTCTTCTTCTTCGACAAGGCGGCCGGGGCGGGGGAAGGAGTGTGGGCGCCTCTGACGGAGGATCTGCTGCTGCCGCCGTCCGCGCTGTGGGTCGCGCGGCAGGTCGCCACGTCGGCCACGAAGCGGTGCGTGTTTGACTGTCTGGACGAGGCGCGGCAGGAGGCCGCGCCCCCGCACGCGCCGAGTGAGAGGGGCGAGTGGGAGGCGCTGTTGGACATGGAGGTGCTCTTTCAGCAGCACCTCGCGCAGCATCCGCCCGCTGCCAACGGGCGCACCGCCGAGCTGAAGCGAACCTTTTTGCGGGAGACTGTTTTCGAGGCCGACTTCATCGCCGCGCGGATGGTTTTTGTGATCGAACACTTCCAGAAGTGCTTTCATCTGTTTAGTATACTGCTGGACTACACGTTGGTGACGGTCCAGGCCACGCTCTTCGTGGCGCTGCCCGTCATTCAGGACGCCGCGCGGGCGGGGAGGCAGCAGCCCGCTCAGGCAAGGGAGCAGGCGGACATCAATGCAAATAACTTCTACATCCAGCAGCCGACGAAACTGGATGGTGCGAGCCATCCGGACGAAGTGGACAAACCATCCGTGTATCAACAGCTGCAGTGTCATACGCTCACGCTGTTTTCGTACCTCTGCATTCTCAACGACTGCGTGTTCAACAGCCACCGCGCCGTGGAAGACCAATGGATAAAGGAGGAGACGCTCGAGCTCTTGTACAATACAAACAAGCACCATCACTACGATAACGAGGGGCACGCGGATGCCGCAGAGAATAGTGACGCGAGCGGTATACTGGTGAAGGCGGTCGAGACCATTTTATTCGCCTTCTTGGATGCGTTACTGATGCACATCAGTGTGAGTCTCCAGTGCTGTCAGGTCCCCCAGCAGGGTCAAAGCATCACCATCACACGGATGGATACGCTGGCAGCCTCCTCTGAAGCTCATAATAACAATAATAATAATAATGTGGTGTTTGAAGAGCCTCCAGCGACTTCCACCGTGCGGCTTTGCTTTGCAAATGAACTCCAGTCCCTTTCGCAAGAAAAAATAATAATAATAATAATGATGATAACAAGGATCGAGCGGAGACGATCAGCACGGCTCTTTTTCTGTTGGGGTGGCTGCGGGATCTGCTGCCAGTGTGGGTGGGGGAGGGGGACGGTCGGCAACAGGCGTACAGCTCGAATAAACAACACTCGGGGGGGATCGTATCGCTCCGCATGCGAGGCCAGCTCAAGGAGCGTTATGGGTTTGTGTTTGGCAAAAAGGAAGGGGAAGAAGCATCACCGTAAAAACAGATGTGTAGGACTATTTCAGAATGGAAAAAAAAGGAGATAATGATGGTATAAGACTGTGTCTGTGACAGTTGATAGTGAAGGATAATAACAAAAAGGTAACGGTGTCTATTGGCTGTTGTTGTAATTGTTTTTTTTTGTTTTTTAGAAGAGTAGATATGTATGCCCCTTTATTCTTTCTTTCACTTTTTCCTTTCTTCCTTATTCATAATTCGTAAAAGGCAGAATAAATAGAGTAGATACAGTTTTTTTAGATTACTTGTTGCGGCTGTTGTTGTTAACACGACGCTAGATAATACTCATCGTTGGTGTACCATTGCTTTCATTTTATTTTTCTTTGTTTATTTGCATTTTTTCCCACAACTTTCAGTCCCAACCAAAAAAGAAAAGAGTGAGAGCGACAACGAGAGAACATGCTTTCGTCGACAGGGTCTTCTCGCTCCATCCGCATACATGAAAATGCTATTGCGCATGCACATCATCATCGAGCGGCCGCCGCCACGGCTGTGCTGCCTCCACCCCGGACGCGCTCTAGCCTCACTGACACTACCAGTTCATCCAGTGACGCGCATCGCCTGCGGCGACAGCGAAAAGGAAATGGTCACGCTCGGCGGCCGGAGGTGGCAGCGAGCGCCGGCGCTTCCTCCGTGCTCACACTCGACCATCGGCACGTCATCGCCGCGCCGGCGGCGCCGCCATATTCCAGAAACCCACAGCAGCAGCAGCATCACGGCCATGTACTGCGTGGCATCCGCCCGCCGCGCACGAGAGGGCCTGGGAGCGTGCCGCCCGTCACGCCTTACGTACGGCGGGCGCCCCCGCGTGTGCTGGGGCCGCCGCGTTTTTTAGAGGCGATGGGTCTCTCACACCCCCGCGCACGGCCGACAGCGGCGAAGACGACGGCGACGGCAGCAAAAACAGCAGCCACCGCCACGAAGAGCAGAAGGAAGGAGAAGGAAAGGGTCCAAGGGGTGGCAGCCGCCGCCGCCGCACCAGCACCGGCAGCCCCACGTGCCGCAGCTATCGAATCGAAGACGACACAAACCGTCACCGTCTCGGATGAAAAAAAAAACAGGGAGGAGGTGAGCGGCGGGGTGCTGGCGCCCGCGTCTCTCACAGACATGGACGGCAGCACACGGGAGGAGGCAGGTGGCGGCTCCGCCTGTCCACGTGCCCTCCGCGGCCGTCGCTACACGGGCACGTCATCGACCACCTTCCACAAGTATGAAACAGGCGGTGCAGCATCCGGTGACTCTTCCGCGAGAGACCATGACACGTCGTCAGGGGTCGAGGCAAACCAGACCGCCGCTGGCAATGATGAAAATAAGAAAAAGAAGAACAATAATACCAATCTGTCTTCTCTCTTTTCTTCTTTTGCGGCGGCGACGGATCCCAGTAGTAAGAAGAATAAGGAGGATGCGGTGGTGCCGCCACCAGCGCCGACCGAGTTCGCGACTGTGCGGGTGAGTGTGCTCGACTACATAAACGTTCTGTTACTGCTGCAAGGCGAACAGCAGAATAAGGATGAGACGGACATACACGGCGCTGACGAAGACGCTGTGACGGATTATCAAATGGGGTTTGAAGGGGAGGAAATAGATGTTTCTACCATTTTACATCAACGGCATATTAACACGCATGAGGAGAGCAGTAAAGCGCGCGCCTCGCCCAGCATGCAAAAATACATGGACCCGTCCACGCACGCGTGGGGCTTCAAATTTGTTTTCCCATTTCAGTCGCTGAACAAATACACCATTTTCGATTTGAAACGGGAAATCTTTCAACGTTTTGTGCCCATCCCGGTTGATAGACAGATCATGCGATGCGAGGGTGTGACCCTGTGTAACCCGCTACCGCTAAGTCTACTCGAATACAAAGGTCAAGGCCCAGCAGGGAAGAAGGGAACGGAGGTGCTGCTGTCCATCGAGTACGACACACGCGTGTCCTCGCTCCTATCCTCACAGGCACAAGAAAAAAGGAAGGAGGATAGGAATACAGCAAGGCAAAACAAGCCACTCATCTCCCCCGCAGACGAGATACAGCAGCGTAAGCAAATAACTTCTTACTTAGAAAGCGCGCCGCCGCATCCACACCAGACGGATGGGTCGGCGCGACCGCACGAACCCCTCACCGACCCCACACTGGTGGCGGGGCACATCCGCTACTTGCGAAGGCTCATTGGGGAAGTGGATGGCGGCTCCACGGCAGAAGAAGAGGAGGAGAGAGACGTACGCCAAGGGCTTACGCAGCAGCATCGCCGCGCGCCGTACACGGCAGCGGCGGAGGAGGACCCCGTGACCTCGGAGAGCGACGATTTCTGGTCGCCGGCGGCGGTGCCGGGCTGGCCCCCACGCCGCGGCGCTGCGGACGCGGAGCAGCACCGCCACGGGACGAGGCTGTCGGTGACGCTCGGCGATCCGCTCGGCTCCGGCACCGGCTCGACCATGAGTGACAGTGACCTGGCGTCGAGCAACGATGAATCTAGTGCGCTGACACAACCGAGGCAGCAGCAGCAGAAGCACCAACAACACCCCATGGCGGTGACCGCTGCGTGGCACAAAAGCTTGGCGCCACCGCTGCCGCCACCACGGACGAGCGGCGGTCGCCACCTCGGCCGCGCGCTGCTGCCACCACAGCAGCAGCAGCAGCAGCAGCATCACGGCCACGAAGGTGGCGGAGTGGAGCCGTGGGAATTCAGCTCTGTCTCCTCCACTTAAACGAGTGCCAAAAGGGAGTGGTGTTTGTTGTGTGTGTGTCTTCTTTCCTTTTCTTTTTTGTATTATTATTATAATGCTCACTTTAGTTCACTGTTTTCTCCGACACGCGCATGCTAATGAAGATACTACAATCAAAAATCAAAAAAAAATACTTCTTTGCATCTCTCTTTGTCTCTTCACGATAGCTCCGCCCATAGTAAGTCTATATACAGATCATCCAGCTATATACAATTATTACTAAAAAAAAAAGAGAAGGACCGTAAAGCAAAATGGGCAAAATCACGGATATGAACTACAACGCAGACATGTCGAAGGAAATGATAGAGGACGCACACAGCTGTGTGCTCGCCGCCTTCGACAACGAAACGAGTGAGAGCGCCGTTGCGACGTACATCAAACGGGAGTTTGTGCGCAAGTACAAGGGCATCTGGCACTGCGTGGTTGGCAAAAACTTTGGCAGCTTCGTGACGCACGAGATGAAGCACTACATCTACCTCACGTGGGGTCCCGTCTCCGTCCTGTTGTGGAAGTCGGTCTCCTAGGAAGGGTAAGGGGGGGGGGAACAAGAGGCGCGATGACTACTATTGTTTTATCATCATCATTATTATCCTAATAGAGGCCCTGTGTGTTGTTGCGATTACCATCGTGGTTTTTTTTTTTTCTTCGTCAGTTTGATTGGTTGGTGTTAGTGTATGTAAATAAAGAATTTACAAACGAAAAAAAAAAAGAGAGAAACAGTGACATTCTCACTAATACTATTATGTTTATTGTAAGCAGCTGGAGTGCATGCGTATTCCTATGTGTACGTGTGTATGGCTGTGTCATTAATAATAATAGGATTATTTTCTTTGTCCTTTTTTCTTAATTATCATTATTGTAAATGTACTCATATTTATTCTCTTTTTTTTTGGTTTGTATGTACTGTTTCATTATTGATTTCTTGTAAACACGAAAAAAAAAGCGGTTGTGACGCAGATTCTGTTAGCTTGTTTGCTGGTTTCATGTGTGTTTATGTAAACGTGTTTGAGAAATATATGTGGATTCTATCTATTTCATGTTGTTCTCCCACTCATTCAATCATACTTCTTTCAAAAAAAAAAAGCTACAGTGACACTAAACACTGAAAATATTCTCATATTTCCTTCTGCCTTTTTTTTTCTATTAATTGCAATACGACAGAGAATATATATATATATTCTTCTCTAGAGAAAGTGAGGAGAGGCGAATTCTTTTTTTTCTTTTGAATTTCCCATTACTATTGCTATTATTTCAATTACTATTTATTAGTCATGGCGCCATCGGAGGGCATCAAAACCTTTCTCCGCATCCGCCCGGCGGCGACGGCGCAGCAGAGCGCCTTTCTGACCAGCACCGGCAAGACCAGCAGTGTGCAGACAAAGGTGCCGAACAACCGCAGCTGTCAGTACGAGACGACACACGATTTCAACGGCAGTGACATCCGATTCATGGTGAACCGCAACGACCTCGCGGACATCAACAAGGAGCAGAGTGCGAACGCGGCGGCCTACCACGACATCATCAACAACTCTGCCAACAGCTACGCGTTCCACTTCACGCGCGTGCTGGAGCCGGCGGTGCGGCAGGAGGAAGTGTTTGACATTGTCGCGAAGGAGTGTGTGCAGAGCGCCTTGGACGGCTTCAACAGCACCATTTTCGCGTACGGCCAGACCGGCAGCGGCAAGACGTACAGCATCACCGGCGGCACGGAGAGCTACGACGACCGCGGCATCATCCCGCGCGGTCTCGCGTACATCTTCAACGCCATCCACAGCGCGAACACCAGCAACGCCACGACACGCGTGAGCATCTCCTACCTGCAGATCTACAATGACAAGGGGCAGGATTTGTTGAACCACGGCAAGGACGCGCACACCCTGGAGGAGCTCACCCCGGTGACGGTGCAAGACACTCTGGACGCGACGGCGGTCAGCGGCGACGGGCAGGAGGTGCTGCTGAAGAACCTGGAGCAGCACCCCGCCGCCACGCTGACGGACGCGCTCAATTTACTCTTCCTTGGCGACACGAACCGCCTGTACTGCGAGACGCCGATGAACAAGACGTCCTCGCGGTCCCACTGCGTCTTCATCGTCTTTCTCGAAACGCGCTTCAGCGACAGCAGCCGCATCCGCCGCAGCAAGCTGAACTTTGTGGACCTCGCCGGCAGCGAGCGCGTGAGTCGGACGCAGGTGACGGGCAACATCCTCACCGAGGCGAAGTACATCAACCTGAGCCTGCACTACCTGGAGCAGGTCATCACCGCGCTGAGTGAGCAGGCGCGCGGGAGGCGCGACCACGTGCCGTACCGCAACGCCTACCTCACCATGGTGCTGCGGGACAGCCTCGGAGAGAACTGCCGCACCAGCATGCTCGCCACCTGCCACGCCGCCGTCGCGGTGCTGCCGGAGACGATCAGCACCTGTCGCTTTGCGCAGCGCGTCGCACTGATTAAACAAAACGCGCACGTCAACGAAGAGGTTGACCCGCTGCTGCTCGTCAAGCGGCTCAAGAGCGAGGTCGCGATGCTGAAAGAGAAGCTGCTCTTCTACGAGAAGGACGGCGAGGGGGCGGAGCGCGTGTTGGGGGAGGACGAGAAGGCGCAGTGCCGCACCATCATCCGCCAGTTCCTGGAGAAGCAGGAGGGCGGGGGCCGCATAGAGGGGCTGGAGGGCGATCTCGCGCGCATCTACTACTGCTTCGATGTGCTCAAGAGCACCATCAACCGCAAGGGCGGCGGCGTCACCCTCGTCGACCCCACCGCGCCGCACCCGCAACAGGGCGGCAGCCCCCCCAGCCGTCCGGACGGCGGCGTCGACGCGGCCGTGCTGGAAGACTATAAGACGCAGGTGGAGGCCCTCACGGTAAGCCTTCAACAGAAGGAGAACGAGGTGAATCTGCTGCTGAACGTCATCCATAAGACGAACACCGCCAAGTTCAACGTGGAGGCGCAGGTGAACGACGCGGTGTGGGCGGACTACCAAAGCAGTCAGGTGGGTGGGATGGATGCGCTGCAGCTCATCCAGTTCCTCCGGCAGGGCACGGCAAGTCCCGCGGCGGGGGCGCCGACGAAAGACACCAACTACGGCGCCGCCATCGCACACGCCCAACAGCTCTCCCAGACCGGCAAACTGCAGCAAGAGCAGGTGACCGCGACGGAGGAGTACTTGAAGCGAAAAGAGGAGCTCAAGCATCAGAACAGCGCGACGGCGAATGCGTACAACCTACAGGCGCTCAGCGACGCAGAGCTGGTGCAGGACCGCACGGCCGCCTTCGAGGCCTTCAAGTCATCCTGCGAGGAGTTCACGCGGCTGGAGCAGACCAAGGGCACGCTGAAGGACAAGTACGAGGGGTGCAAGCGCACTGCCGCGCAGCTCAACGCGCGCGTCGACGCGATCAAGCAAATCAAGAAAAAGGTGCAGCAGGTGCGCGCGGAGCGCGCCGTCCTGGAGGAAAGGAATGCCAGCGCGGGCACCGGCGCGGCGGAGTCGAGTAGTCAGGAGGAGGCGGCGCTGCTGGCCACGCTGACCGCGTCCAAGACGGAGTACAACCAGCTGGCGGAGTCGCTGCGGAAGCAGAAGGAAGAGATCGACGGCATGCACCTCTTCATCAAGCACGCGCAGGAGCGGCTGACGCGCGACTTTGAGGACTGGCTGCAGCTCCGCCAGAAGCAGGTCGGTCTGGCCATGAACACGGCCAGCAACACAAACAACAAGACAACTACCACTGCTACTCCTACTAGTAGTAATGCTGATGTGCAGACCCATTTGGCGGCGGAGTCGAGAATCGGAATCAGCGGCACTCCCCCGCCGGTGCGGCCGCCGCTGGAGATGCCGCGTCCTCAGGAGCAGGCGGAGACGATGGCGGCCACGAACGCCATGTGGAACGCCAGTTACCCCACGCTCGCACCCACTGCAGGGGACGGCCACGAGCCACACCCATCCTCCGCACCCTCTCGAAGCCTTACCCACGACAACAATAATAATAATAATATGGTTACTTCGCCAAACGGCCACACGCTAAATGTGCGCTTGGGTAATTATGTCAACCAAAACGGTGGTGTGAAGAGTGTGTCCCCCATCGCGCGGCTGCCCTCGCTTCCACTGCAGCCTGCCGCCTCTCTGCCGAGCAACAACACCAATAACAACAATATGGGTGGCCTGTCGCCCGGCAGTAGCACCGGTCTCGACCGGCAGCTCATCACGCCCCCGTATCACCTCCAGCCGCTGAACGCTGCTGCGACGGCGCCAGCAAATCATAGTGCGCCTCTTTATGATACTACTACTACTACTAATACTAATATGAATACGGTGAACCCGTATGCACCGCAACACCGGTCCACCGGCAACGCGGCAGCGGACGAACAGCTCGCGGCGCTCTACAAAGCGCGAGAGGCGATGCGTGCACAGTTGCAACGATAAGTGGTAGATAAGAGATAGATAAGAAAGAAAGAAAGAAAGAAGGAGGGAGGAGCTACGTGGTTTTAGATGTACATTTTTTATTATTACTATTTTTCTGTTTTGTTTTCTGCATCTTTTTTTTGTTTTTCTTCTCTCTTTTCATATTCATATATTTGCTCTGTATATAGTATATGCACGTCGAATAGATGTTAACGGGTGTTTCTTATCATGTACACACCAAACTAGTAAAGCGCCATCCTTCTCCCCCTCTCCCCCTCTCTCTCTCTCTCTCTTCCCTTTACAAAGAAAAAAAAAGAAGAATAGTAGAAGAAAAAAGAGGAAAAAGAAAGCGTTTGAGATGCCGGCCAAAAAGAAGAGGGAAGTGGAGGATCCCGACCACCCGTGGGCGCAGCAACTGCAGCAGGCCATCCATGACTTGGACATCAACGAAATAAAGAACATTGTGGAGAAGAAGCAAAACAAGTACGAAAATGCAAAAGATTTCTTGTTGAACGAAACCCATTACTACATTGTGCCCACCACCACCACCACCACCAACAACAACAACAATAATAATAATAATAATAATCTTAAGACGACACTCAAAATGACTGCCTTCGCGGCTCTCATCTGTACCCTTCTGTACCACACGAACCAAAACTTGCACGACCCGTCCCGCAACGAGGAGAACGACTTTTTTTCCGAAAAGGCAAAAGAGATTCTCTTTTACTTTTTCGACCTGGGCATCACGATCAACGACACCTTCCCGCTGCCGTCCGAGAAGGACCTGCAGCATATCACGCTCCAGTGTCAGCTGCATCATGGAAACGACGGCCCGCATGCTGGCAACGACCCCGCCAACCGCGTTCTGAGCGGCGGCCCCAGCTCCGCGGGGGAGCGGCAGAAGAGTCTCAGTGGCAACACGGGGAAGCTAAAAGGGGGGGTGAGCGTGGAGCGGGCGGAGGAGAGGGAGGACCTGAAGGATGACCCTACGACGGCGGTGGTCAAGGGTTCCCTACTGCACCTGCTTATTCTCCTCAAAGACTATAACTATTTGTTTTATTTATTAGATATCTTTACGTCCTTCCAGGCGGAGGCGGCGTACCTGCCGCCGCCGTACAGCATCGTGCGCGAGCTGCAGCAGGAGCAGGAGATGAACGCACACGCGCCGTCCGCGAGTGTCAGTTTCGCGAACGGCTCCACGTCGGCCGCGAACGCGGCTGGCCCGTCCGCGCGCCGCCCCTCCAGCCGGACGACGCAGAAAAACAAACCCTCCGCCGGAGCAGGCGCGGGGAGCGGCGCCGCCGCCGGCGGCAGGACGAGCAACCTGCTGCAGCGCATGTGCGCGGAGCTTCAGGCTTTCCAGGCGAACAATCCGTACTACGCCTTGTATCATAAAAAAGGTCCGAATCCGCGAGAGGGTGCGGAGGGTCAGGAGCTGTACGAGCCGCTCCTCACGCCGGAGCTCTGCAAGGCGCGCCGGAGCCCGCTCGCGCCGCTCCTCCTCGACGTGTTTGGCCACCACCCACCGCACCCGACGGAGACAGACGACGAGGCCGGCGCGGCAGCCCCGCAGGAGCGCGAGGTGAACCACAACAGCAACGCGATCAAACGGCAGCTGCGCGCGCTCCTCGAGGCGTATGCGCGCGAGCAGGCGGCGGGCGGCGCCAACCCACTGCTGCTGGACCTGTCGCTGCACACCTCCGCGTGGTGCAACAGCTCTGGTGCGAACGAGCCGCAGCCGCGGCTGGCCGGCAAGACGGCGATGCAGCTCTGCTTCTGCGAGTGGGATTTGCTGAGCCTGCGTCTCTGCGCGTACTACCGTCACCTCTACGTGCAGGGGCACCTGCCGGCGGACGACCACGACGCACACGCCGCCCTCGCCCCCCCTCTCAACGGCTTGCAGATGACGCCGCTGGCGCGCGCCTGTGTGACCGGCAACCTGCCGCTGCTCTCCTTTCTGCTGGACGCGAACCTCACCACTGTCAGCGCCGGCGCCGCCGAGGCGGGCGCGCCGTTGCGGCCGCGGCCGGACGGGACGGCAGCCGCCCTGCTGTACCAGATCTCCTCCGACGGGCGCTACACCCTGATTCACTACGCCGTTGCGCAGCCGCTTATTTTGTGTTTTCTCATTCAGCGCGGCCTGTCGATCGAGGCCGAAAACGCGTTTGGCGAGAGCGCGATCATCTCGCTGCTGCGGCACGGGACGAGCCGCAACGAGGCCCACCTGACGCGCTTTAACGCGAACCACTACAACACCACAGCGCCGAATCTGAACGCGCACACGGTGTTCAACTGTCCCCGGCTGAAGGACAACGTGACGCTCGAGGCGAAGCCGCGGTGCGTGCAGGAAAACTATATTCTCGCGCCGCTGCCTAACGCCGGCGCCGCGGATGGCATGGGTGTCGGTGCGACGAATGCGCTCAACATGGTGAGTAAGGGTAAGCTGCTGGCGGCGGGGGCCGCGACCGCGGGCTCGCCGCTGCACGAGGCCGCGATGAAGGGCGTGCTGCGACGCCCGGTGCAGCTGGAGGATCAGCTCATGCTGACAAAGAACGACTTCTGGTTCTCTTTCTGTGATGTAGATAGCCCCAATGTGAATAATAGTGCGGACGGCAACAACAATAGCAGCAGCAACAACAACAACAATAATAATAATAACCATAACAGCTTCATGACGGTGTTTTCCACGAGCCAGCTGATCCAGAACCTGATGCTCCTGGGCGCCAACCCACACGGCTTTGTGGACGACACGAGCCTCAACCTGTCGTACGTCATCTTCTCCGAGCGGGAGCTCGAGAAGCAGCAGAAGAAACATGAGGTGAGCGGCGCGCGCAATGCGTTCCATCGGAATTCGATCAGCTCCGGCACCTTTTCGGCCTCCGGCGGCGCCGCCGGGCGGCGCTTGAGCAGCGCCCACTCCAACAGCAGCGCCAGCTCCGCGCGGAAGAGCAGCAACAACCGCCTCCTCGGGAACGCCACGACCAACGTCCTGAGCTTCGAGGACCCGTCAGAGGGGGAGGACGGGGGCGAGCGCAAAAAGGGCGGGAGGGGCGCGCCGCCGGCGGTGAGCAGCCTAGCTGCGAACGCGGAGGAGGGCGGCGGCGGCGGCGGCCGCGCGCTGGACCGCCTGCGGCACACCACGTCCACGCTGGGCGTGGAGGACCTCACAGCCAAGCTGGTGCCGGCGCGCAGCCCGCTGCACTTCACGCCACTCATCACCTCCATCCTGCACTACCACCCCGAGATGGTGCGGAAGATGATCATGGAGTACTATTCCAACTGCATGAGCCGCGACGCGCAGGGCGCCTGCGCGCTGCATTACAGCTGTCTGCAGTGCGTCGACCACAAACCGGCGTCCGTCGGGGAGGAACGCGGCGGCCCGGCCAGCGACGCCGCGGACGGCGGCGGCGAGGCGAGCTGCTCCATCCTCAAGCTCTTGCTGACGCCGGCCGCCGTCCAGGACAGCGTGAATTACTTCTTCACGCAAAACGGCAGCGGCAATAACAACGAGGTGCTGAATGTGAACTTGATGGATATCAATGTGATTGACATGAACGGGCGTACGCCGCTGCACTACGCGGCGGCGGTCGGCAATCTGCCCGCGGTGCGGCTACTCGCGCAGACCTTCAACGGCACGCCGAGCACCGGCAAGGACAAGGATGGGCTGATGCAGCAGATGCGGCTGCAGGTCGGTATGCCGGATCGCAACGGGTACACGCCGCTGCACTTCGCGGTCCGCTCGAAGCACGTCGCGCTCGTGTCCTTTCTGCTCTCGTACAACACGACCTTTGCGAGTAGCGCCAGCCCGCATGGAAACGCGGCCGGCGGCGGCAGCTCCGTGCTCTCGTCGCTGCGGCGCAAGCGTGGCAGCAACGCCGGCAATGCACTCAACGGGCCCGGCGCGGGTGGCAGCAAAACGCTGCCGTATCTGACCGTCAATGTAGACGCGGAGGAGGAGGTGACGCACTGCACCGCGCTGGAGCTCGCCATGCTGCAGGTGCACGAGACGAACCCCTACGCGTGGCACAACCACGCGGTGCCCCAGCGCGACCGCGAGGGCAGGCCGCGCGCGCGGTCGGAGGCCGAGGTGCTCGCGGCGCGCGGGCGGCTGAAGGAGGCAAACTTGGACTGCCTGCAGATGGTGCACGCGCTGCTGCTGGAGGGCCAGCTGTCGGCCGCGGCCCGCACCCCCAGCCCGTCGCTCTTTGCAGAGGAAGAAGAGGAGGAAGAGCTGACGCGGCCCTGGAGGCGCGACGCGCCGCGCATGGGCGGCGGCGGCACGCTGCTGCACTACGCCGTGCACCACGTGCTGTACACACTCACCAAGATGCTGCTGGACTTCTACTTCGACTTCAACGCAACGAACGACGACAACGAGACGCCGCTCTTCACCGTTGTGAAAGACTACCTCTATGCGCAGCGACAGCGACAGCAGCAGGAGGAGGAGGAGGAGGAGGAGGAGAAGGCCCCGGCGGCAATCGCTGTCTCGCGCGCGGCGCTGCTGCGGCAGCGGCAGCAGATCCGTCTACACATTATCGAGCTGCTGCTCCGCAGCGGCGCGGACGTGGCGCAGCAGAGCGCGTCGCAGCTGCAGTCGGCAGTCCACCTCGTCGCTGAGGGCGGCGACGCGAAGCTGCTGCGGCTCTTCTTCTTCCCACTGCAGACGGCGGCCACGAACCTGCACGCGCAGAACTTGATCCAGAACGTCAGCTTTGTGCACCCCTCGTCCTTTGTCTTGGGCTCGGCGCCGGCGGCCGCGGACGGCGGCCGGTCGCCGCTCGCCCTGGGGCCCGCACCGGAGGAGGGCGGTGTATCGAGTGCGCTGCGGCGGATGCGCGAGCGCCAGGGTCAGCGGCAGGAGCGCGCGGCGGCGGAGTCGCCGGACCCCCTCGACCACAAGAGCACGTTCGACATCGTCGGCCCCATCAACGAGAAGTCCAAGTACGACGTGGATCATCTGCTCTACGCAGAGGTGAAGAGCGGCGGGGCGTCCAACGTGGGTGGGTTTCCGTCCGCAGCGCCGTTTGACGCCATGGGGCTGCTCGAGCCGCACGCCACGGAGTCCTTCTGGCGGCACATCAACAACAAGGGCGAGACGCCGTTCCACGCCCTGTGCGCGCCGGCGGCGGGCGACGACGACGCGGCGGCCCCCACGGCGGTGAAGGCGCAGAAGCAGCGGGATAATCTGTTCGTCATGCAACAGCTGTACCACCACCTGTCGACGCGCTCCGAGAGCAGCCTCTCCACCCCGCGCCGCGCGGCGAACCACGACCACGCCGCCACCATCCAGTGGCCCGCGCTGCTGACCACGATGGATGCGGACGGCCGCACCCCGCTCTTCCACGCGGTCCGCAGCGGCTTCACGGAGGCCGTGGTGGATATGATCGCGCACGTGCGCCGGGCGCAGGAGAGGAGCCAGCCGTCGCGGCTGCAGCTGCTGTTTCTCCACATCGACGCGGACGGCCGCAACGTCCTGCACGAGTGGGTCACCGCCTGCGCACAGCAGCTGCTGCCGCCCGGCGCCGCGCACCGCCCGCGGCCGCCGCCGCCGCCGGCGGCGGACGCGGCGGCCACCCTGCACGCGCTGAGCGACCTGCTGCGCATCCTCGTCGCGGAGGTGAAGGAGGCGGTGCGGCTGGTTGCCAAGCGGCGGGCGCAGCAGATCTATCACTTGGACGGCATGCTGCCGAGCCTCTCACTCGGCCACCCGTCCAGCACCGCGGAGACGGTGGCGCAGAGCAGCATCACGTCGCTCCTCCGGCAGAGGAAGACCGGTACGCCGCACGCGGCGAGTGGGTGGAGGGAGGTGCTGTTTGGGCAATCCGACGTGGACGGCCGCACGCCCTTCTTGCTGGCCGCCGCGCTCGGCGTCGCCGAGGCGGCGCAGATGATGACCGCTGTTCTTCGGGAGAAGTAAAGTCGACAGACGAATGTAAATATGTACTAAAAAAAAAAGATGTTCATATGTAAAATTGCATTACATACACACACAAATATGTACAATTGAAAAATCATATTAAAAAGAAAACACGTCAGTATTGGTAGCATTACGATTATAATTATGCCGATGTGGACAGATCATTTGGGTGGTGTATTCGTTAACAAAACGAAGAAAAAGCAGGATAGCATTGTTTTCTCTTTTCCTTTCATCTTCTTTTTTTTTCTTTTGAAAAGCTACTTTTATCGTTATCGTTCAAATACATATAAATTAATTATTAAAGAAGAAATATATATATATATATATATATATATAGGTTGGGAAAATGCGCTCCTCTCGTTTCGCCTTGCAGCTCCACCCCAGCACGCCCCACGCGCACCCTCACACGTCCGCCGCTGCTTCCACTAGTTTCCTCGGCCTCTACTATAAACTGCAACACTTCTGGCGGGCCGTCGCCATCACTTACCGGGGACTGCAGGAGGCGCCACCGCGTGCGGGGCATCCGAGCCGGTCCGACGCGCCCCCGTGCGCCGCCTCGTCGGCGCTGCCCGAACTGGAGGCGCTGGCCGCCGTGGTCCACACGCGCTACGCCTGTCGCCGCTTCGACCCACAGCGGAAGGTGCCGCCGCCGCTGTTGGAGCGGCTGCTGCGGCTGACCACGCGCAGCCCGACGGGCTACAATCTACAGGGCTACCACCTCGTGGTGCTGGAGCGCGAGGCGGACAAGCAGGCGGCCTGCGTCGCGTGCCTCGGGCAACGGCAGGTGCTGGACGCCTCGCACCTGGTGCTCTTCGTCGCGGACAAGGAGTGCGAGCGCAACGCGCCGGCGGCGCTCGAGCTCGGGCTGGACACCACGTACTACCGCAGCACCCTCTACGGCCCGAGCTACCTCCGACAGGTGTACTATTACCTCCACGGCGGCCCCGCGAACAGCATGGCCTGTCTGAAGCGCAGCGTCTCGGAGTTTTACACGTCGGCGGTCAACCGCCACCACCGGACGGCGAAGGTGGCGCTCATCACGGTGCCGGAGAGCCCGACCGCCTACGCGTGGAAGCAGGCGATGTTGGCCTGCGGGCTCTTCCTACACCTCTGCACCGCTGCGCGTGTACAGACCTCGCCGCTGGAGGGCTTCGATGAGACCGCGCTGAAGCACCTGATTGGGCTCGAGGAGCCGGGGAGCGCGCGCCACCGGGCCGCCGCCGCCGCGCACCACAACGCGAAGGACGCGAACCGCTACACCATCCCGGTGGTCGTCTGCGTCGGGTACGCCGCCGCGGGCGAGGGCGCCGCGCAGCACGTGTACAGCCCACGGTTTGCGCCATCCCACTTCATACGCTGGCATCGATTTTGATCCTTATAAATAACATAAAAAACAAAAAATGGATGCGTGTTGGTAGACACTCTGAACGAACAGTTTGAGATGCTAATGGTTACAGATAAATCTAAACGAACAAAAAAAAGGAAAAAAAAAAGACAGCTCATATGTTTGGTTATTTCAATGAATATAATAATAAATACTATTACTGTATCGTTGTCTATTGTTTTCCCTTTTCTCTCTCTCTCTCTCTTATCTCCTCTTCTATATATATATCATCAAAAGGAAAAAAAGAGGAGAAGTTTAGAAAAATCTAACCAAAAAAAAAAACTTTAGATCCCATTGTATACAATTGCTCTTAGACGCTTGCTTTTCTTTTTTATCACATTTTTTTTCCTTTTGTTTAACCTAGAGATAAAGTATATACATACATATTCATAATGTCTGCTCTTGATTCAAACTCCATCCATTTCTCTTTCACGTCGGAGGCGGCCTCGCAGCTGAATCATCATCTGCTTCTCGACCCAACTAATAATAATAACAATAATAATAATAATAATAATAATAATAGCAGCAGCCTTGAGTCTCGGCGGGTTGCCTCCTCCTTTCACTCTGACGCCCCCCAACACCAACAGCAGCAGCAGCAGCAGCATAACAATAGCAGTTCAAGTGCACCACACCGCCAAGACAGCGCCGTGGTGCCGAGCTACGAATCGATCAGCATTGAAGTGTTGGAGGCGTCGCCCGAGCCGCCCTCGCGCGGCGCGTCTCCGGAAGAAGCGGCGCTGCCAGCGGTGGTGGAGATCGACCGCAGCCCCACCCGCGAGAAGGCCGACGCTGGCACGGCGGAGCGCAGAGCCGTCGGCGGCAGCACCAAACCGGGCATCCTCCACCCTGCGCCGTACGCGGCGCTCCTGCCGAACAACTTGCACTCCGTCATTGTCCAGCACGGCACCACCTTCACCAACGAGCTGGGTGAGACGGATATGGTCACCGTGAGTGAGATGACGGCGCTGAAGCTCAACCCCACCGCCACCTTCGGCACGCTCCCCCTCGTGCCGCCGCTCCACAGCCGCAACGCCAGCCGCTCCGGGATGCCGCGGACGAACAGCGATTCGCTTGTGGAGCTGCCCGCCTCGCCCCGCCACCAGAGCAGCAACAATAATAATAATAATAATCAGAACAATAGTGCGAGTGGTGCTCTCGCGGCTGCCCGGCAGGTGGAGCGGCCGCAGACGCAGGTGCAGCTATCCCCACAACAGCTGCAGCAGCTGCAGCAGCAACAGAAAGGCCCCGTCCCGGCCCCGCTGGGCAGCGCGGTGCGCGCCGACCCGCTGCCCGTGCCGCCGCAGCCAGACAACAAGAACAATAAGGAGAAGAGTGATACGAAAGGGAATAGAAATTCGGATCCCCAGACGCACAAGCGGAAGTCTTCACTTAAACAGAAATTTCTGCAGCTTTTTGGCGGAGGCAAGAAACACAAAACGGATGCCGCAGCGCAGCATCAGGAAGCGGAGGAGGAGGTCGAGGATGACGACGCAGCCGCCCGCGCAGCCACCGGCAAAAAGAAAAAAAAGAACTCCATCACCAAATTCTTTCAGCAGTTCTCCTCGTACATCAAGAAGAAAAACAGGGAAAAAAAGGAGCGGTACGCACGGAAGCGTGGCCTCAACGTGCCGCCGCAGCCGAATAAGGAAGTCAAAACAGCTCGGCCGCCGCCGGTGCTGATCGGCAAGCGCATCGCGGTCGACACGCCGCTGGATCACTCACTGCCGTCGATGGTGCCACTCAGTGGTAGTAACTCCACCTGTGCGGTTCTGTCCCCACTCGATGCCGGCCACGTGAACCGTCCGCCGGGTGGCGCGGATGCGCCGAAAGCCGCGCTGTTGGCGAATGTGAAAGCACGGCAGGCCGCCGCCGACGGCACAGCAGCGAGCGGCCACGCGCAACTCCGTGAAACGGCGGTGGATGCTAATAAAGCTAAAAAGGATCATACTAATAACAACAGCAAGACGAGCACGGGTAGGTGGTATAACAAAGCGAGTGGGCCGGTATCGCCGGTGCGGTCGCATCGCGGCTCCAGCAAAAGTCGGTCCGATGCAGCGGATTCTCTCCGATCCATTCCGTTCCACATCGATGGCAGCAGCAGCAGCGACGAGGCAGATGCGGGAGGCCACAAGCCACACCAGATGCACAGGCACCGGCAGGACGATGCAGCGCATCGAGCAAGCCGCAGCGCCACGCCGGACACGGATACGAGCATCCAGTTTCAATTCAGCGAGCAAAGCGGCTGCAGCCATCGCGCCGCGCGGAGCCGGTCCAACCGGCACGCGCAGCCTACCGTGACCCACTACGGCGATCCGAGTGAGAAGCTGGAGGAAGAAGTGTACCCTATTACAAACACGAGTGAAAACCAAAAACAAGAGGAGCCGGAGGACGGGACGCGGCGGCGGCGCCACCGCCGCCACCACCGCAGCAGCCAAGAGGACGACAACGACGACGACAATGACGACAAGGAAAAGAAAGAAAGAAGAAGGCACAAACATCACCGGCACCACCACCGCCGCCGCCACCACCGAACGTCGGAGCGCGAGGCAAAAGGGGAGACGACGGAGGCGACGAGCGGCGACACGTGCAGCACCAGCCACGGCCACGCCACGGGCGCGGCGCCACGCCGCGCACCCGCACGCCCGGATAGCCACGAGGCGGGGCGTCGCCCGCCGCTGCCGCGCCGCCGCGCGGCCAGCAGTGACACGGCGGACAGCAAGCGGCGCCGCTCGTATCCGCGGTACCGCCCCCCGCCGCGGCAGGCGACGAGTGCGACCTACGCGGAGCTCGCGGCGCTGCTGCCCGTTTACTTCGAACATCTCACCCACGCACAGCGGATGTACCTGTTGAAGGAGATCGACAAGCGGGAGTATCTGCGGCTGAAGCGTGCGCTCAGCGCGCAGAGTCGCGTACACTGCCCGGTGCGTCGCGTGGCACGCGGACGAGCAGCGGCGGTGGTGGTGGTAGCCGCACAACGCCGCCCCAAATCACTGCCGCCACCGCCGGAACGAAAAACGGCAGTGCCAACGGGGCAGGCGCAGGAGCAGGCCGCCTCCCACAGCCGCCAGCGCCAGAAGCAGAAGCAGGAACAAGTCGCGGATCGCGCGCTGGAGCGTGTGTCGACGCGAGAGGTAAGCCTACAAGAGGAAATCAAAAAGTTGGATGAGACGCTGGAGGCAAAGCGGCGGAAGCGCATCCTTCTCGAACAACAAGCGCAACGGCCAGAGGCCCTCGCTGCCATGCCAATCAATGATCAGGCGATCCGTTCGGCTGCCTCAACCGCAAAAAAGAATAACAATAGTAATACGAAAAGCCATCATGCTAACAGTACGTTATTGTCGATCGAGAAAGCAAAAGAGACCACGGTGGCCTCGTCGTCGTACGCCGGTTTGTACACCGGGAAGAGCCAGCCGCCTCCGAGTGGTCCTAGCGGCTCGGTGAAGGCGGCGACGAGTAGTAAGAACCCAACACGGACGCGGAGGACCAGCGGGCGCCCCGCACCCTCGTCCTCCACAGCCATCCACCACATGCCTCCGGCGTGCACGGATGCTAAAGACGATGATGTGTACGCGTACTATCGGCAGCTGCTTTCACTTTCGGTGAACACCGCGGACCCGACCGGGGCCAGCCTCGCCCTGCTGCCGGCCGCCACCCGCATCCATCCAGCGGACGGCAACCCACTCGATTATGAAGAGAACAACAAACGGAGCCAGCAGGTGCTGTACCAGCTGGAGAAGGCACTGCAGCAGGAGTACTACCAGAACGCCATCTCGACGACCACGCAGGCCTCCGCCGAGCCGCACAGCCCGGCGCTGCGGCTGCGGCCGACGTGCGCGACGTGTGGCCCTGCGACGGTGGAAGAACACGCACTATTGGGTCTGCTCTCGATGACGGAGCAGCAGCAGCAGCAGCAGCAGCAACAGGATGCGCCCACACGCCAGCGCCGCACCGTCCAGCGCCGCGTACGCCAAGACCTCTACGAGCCGCGACGTACGCAGCGTCCCGCCGCGGCGGGTGGGCCGGCGGCGGCGGCGGCGGCGGCGGCGGCGGCGCCCTTCACGCCGACGATCGCCGCCTTCTGTGCGGAACAGCAGCAGCACTGCATCCGCGCCGAGGCGCTCGCGCGCCTGCGGCTGTGTGCGCTCGCGCAGGTGGAGTGGGTGCGGGTGCCGCTCCACGACACCGCCGGGGAGCGCAGCAGCGGGCAGGACGGTGCTGGGGTCGACCCCACGCCCGCCGAGGCGGATGCAGCCAGCCACGACCAGCGTGGCACCGACAGTGTCTCCAGCGACGGCAGGGCGCACGATAGCGATGAGAGTGTGGGCGCCACGTCGAATCGAAACAGCGTCGAGTTGCACTTTTCCTCCTCGCTGTCCTTCGTGGCCCACACGGATGAGAGAGACCACTCGCCACCCCCTCCTCACGAGGAGGACGCTGACACGAGCCGTGCGGCCGCAGCACCGCGGGAGGCGTCGTCGGAGGCATTTCAAAAAGAGGACGAAGACGCAGCGGACCGATATGCGGACAGCACTGCGAGCAGTCCGTCGGAGCGCTGCTCCGACGTGGCAGCGGATGCGGCGGCGGGGCCTCCAGACAGCGCCTCCACGACACCCCATGGAGAGGAAGAGCGTGCCGCTGCCACCGAGACCGATGCCGACGCGGCTGTGGAAGCACGGCAGCCAGAAGTGGAAGTGCGGGGGGCAGCCACGGTGCCGGGTGCCGCGCCCGAGCCGCCACAGGCGCCGACGACGCCCCCCGCAGAGAACGCCAACACGACCACGCCTACGGCTGGGAGCGATGGGGACGAGGAGGATAAGATGCACAGCAATGGTGATGCGGGAGAAGAGGAGGTGGTTGCGTTTAACGCGGACACGGACAGCCTCTCTTTTCACTTCTCCGACGCGGATGACGACGCCGCATCGGTGGCGACGCCGGAAGAACCTCAGGAACAGCCGACAGAGGAGGCAGACGCGGGCGACACACCGCCGCCCGAGCTGCCGCAGGCACCGGCCGTAGCAGCGCGGGAAATGGCTCTGGACGCTGAGACACCGTCGGAAGAATCCAGCCCAAGAACTCCTCAAGATAATAATAGTATTAATAAGGATCGTGTGAACGATGAGGCAGAGCTGGAGGAGGCGGCGGGTGCCGCCGACGATGGGCTCGTTCTCACAAGCGCGGAGGACGAACCGGGCGTTCTGGAATCACATTCACAGGAAAACAGCAGTGATAATAATAACAATCATCATCATCATAATATGAGTGATAGTGTCCGTGACAGCACGGACAGAGCAAACGACGCGGAAGCAGAGGCGGGAAATGACAGCAGTAGCAGCACGACCAAGCCCAAACTCAAAAAGCGGGTTTCCTTCAACCTCGACCGTCAGGAGGAAGAACCAGCGACACCGCCGCAGGAGCCGGCAACGCCGCCGGCTCAACCCGCAGACGCCACCACAGCGCACCCTTCCACGGAGACGCCACCGCCCACGACGCCGACCGCAGCGGCGGATACGTCGGCCGTGGCATCCGCGGCCGCGCTCTCGCCCGACACCGCGACCGGACTGTGGGATAAGCTCAACAAGCTGGACGCACTGCTCCTGCATAAGTTCCCAGACCTGTTTGAGCGCGGCAGCGGGCCGGATGGCTACCCCACCGCCGTCCGGCGGCGCTCTCCATCGCCGTCGGAGGCGGCGCGCGTGAGTCCGTCGCCTGCTGCCACTGCCGGCGGTGTGCAGGACGACGATGGGGCGCCCGCCGGGGCCTCCCTGCGCGACAAGTACGCCCATCTGCTGCCCTCCGCCTCGCTTCTCTCGTCGGCCGCGCTCGCCGCCTATCTGCGGCAGCAGGCGGCGGCCACCGCGGCGATTCACCAGCTGCAGGAGGGGCACCGCTACAGACAGCCACGGTTCACGGCGAGTGCGCCGGAGTCGCCAGGGAGGCTTTCTGTGGAGCCGTCCGCGGTGAACTCGCCCTCACCCATGCCACACATTCCTACCATCGATGCGGTGACGGATAATAATAATACAGAGTGGTATACAGCAAATAAAAATGACGCAGGCGATTGGTTCTAGATTTAATACGTACAACACGTTTGCTTATTTTTGTTTTTTTCTTTTTTTTTCTCTTGTATTGTACTGTTTGTATTCACCTACATTTATGACATCATTTATCTATTTGTATTATTATTGTTACCATTGCTGCATATATATATATACATTTGTATACTCTTACATGTACTTGTACTTACTACAACAGACGCTGTTATGCGGCCCCGCATACTACTCCAATAAACCCGAAAAAGATGAAATGACAAGACGACAGAATGAAAAAAAAAACTGCTATTGTAATAATAGTGCCATCAATGTACTTTTATTAATTGTGAACTTGCCGTCTCTTTCTATCTTCGATTCTTTTTTTTTTAGTAATCACTTCTCTTGGTAATTTGTGGTAGGATAGGTTTTCTCCACGTACACACAGCCATCTATATATAGATGGACCTGTAAGAATCTATTCCTGCTGCAACGATACACCCACCACAAAAACACGAGTACTTCCACAATTTAATAATTAAATTAGAAAACAGAATAAGAATAAAAAAAGAGAGAGTAGAGGTATGGGCTGCGACAACAGCAAGGCCCGCACCAAAGACAGCCGTGCGCGCAGGCACACCCTCACCGCCTCAACGACCGATGCACCGCCCGCACACGACACGCGAACCGTGGAGGAAGTATTCCTGCTGCTGGCCGGCGCGAGCGCGCAGGCCATCGCAGACCACTCACACGACACCGCCGCCACGCGAAAACGGCGAGACAGCGCGTGCGTCGAGGTGTTTCAGAAAAGCGCCAGCAGCGGCGGTGCTCGTTTGTCGGTGACCGCCACGTCGACCCCCTTCCGTCGGAACGCCCTCGCGGCACTCCTTCTCCATGAACTAGAGCGTGAGCGGCGCCGCGTGGCGACCGCGCAGGATCTTGCGCGCGCCGAGACCCCGAGCCACTGGGCAGCAGAGGCGGAGGCAGGAGCGGTGAGCCCGCCCATCAGCCCCCGCGCGCTGCAGCAGGGGCCGCCGCGCGCGGTGGCCTTCCCGGTGCGTCCGAGCGCCGGCAACGCGCTGCCGTGTAAGCGGCTGCCGCCGGCGGACTGCTTGGTGCTGCTCGACCGCGGCGCGCGGCGCGACGCGGCCGCGGCCGCGGCGTGGGAGCGCGCCTGCCCGCCGCGCCGCGACGCCTGCTTCCGCATCCACGACATCCTCTTTACGCTCGACACCTTCACGCGCTTCGCGCAGGAGCGGCTGCAGCACGACGCGGAACGGACAGAGTGCGTCGCGCTGCCCCCCGGCGGCGACCTGCCGCCGCCGCGCGTCGATTACTTTTTGGACGCGGCGAGTGAGGCGGACAACGCCGCCCTGCAGCGTGCAATCAACGCCTACCACGACGCGCGTGTGAGTGCCGTCGCGGCCGCGCGCGTGGCGAAGGGTAGCGAGCCGACAACACCCGCGACGTCGCAGCTTCACATCCAACAAGAGGCGCCGGAGGGGCGTGACAGAACAAAGCATCGCCGCGGCTCTGCCGCGCCAATCAAGACCGGCGAGGGCATCATTCTTCTACATGCCAACTTTGTCTTTCCCGTCGCGCACGGATATTATCAAAAAGCGGTGTGGGATTTAGAGGTCCGCTTTGTCTTTCTTTATCAGGAGTAAACATGTACTTTTTTTGTTTATGGATGAACACACGGACGGATATGTATATTATTATTTTGTTTTCTTTTTTTTTGTCGCTTTGGAATTCTTTTTTTTTTTCTGTGTATTACCAATCAAAAATGAGTTATATAATAATAAAGAGACACACCCATATCCACACGACAAAGAAATTCTGTGATGTTTAACGTTTTTTTTTAAAAAAAAAAGGGAAAACTAAAACGAATCAATGTACTCTCTTCTTTTCTTCTCTTTTATCTCTTTGAAGCATTTTTTTTTTTGTATATTTATACATACAGACTTCGCTTTCTGTTGCAGTGAAAGCGAAAAGGGAAAAAAGTATATTATTTTGGTTTCAATTTCTTTTGTAAAACTTGTTTGTTTGTTTTTTTTTTTAAAAAAAAAAAAACGTACTTGTCATAGATTTCACATCACATCATTTTTATATATACATACACATATTAATAGAAAGAAGCGAAGGAGAAAAATGCTGGACCACCTGCTGCCAGACGCAGACGACGACGACGTGCACCTGCAGCGGAAATCCAAAAACAAGAATGCCTTTTTCTTCCACAAGGCGTCCCCCCCTCCTGCGCGCAGAGCCACCCCGCCGGCCGGGCCCCACCAGCCGCAGCCCGCGGCGACTGCCACCCCGGATGCACTGACAGACCGCATGACACGGTGGCTGCAGGACGTGGAAACGAATGGCGTCCGCGCGCCGCGAACCGCGTGGCCTGCCCGCGCGCCGCGCGTCGCAGACACCGCCGAGCGGCCGGAGGCTCCGCGAAAAGCGAACAACCAGACGCCACCGCAGCGCCGCGGGAGGGGAGGTGAGCGGTGCCCCTTACACGGCAGCGCTCTCGCGTGGAAAGACACGCAGCGCAACAGCGACTATGATAAAACACAGTTCCTAGATGACGCGAAGCCCGACGGCCGCGCGGTGCGCGTGCGCACGCCGCTGCAGCGGCACCGCAGCCACCGCCCGCCGCAGCCGAATGCCAAACAGACCGCGACGATTGGCGCGGCGATGAAGAATGAGGTCAGCCACATCAGCAGTGAGGGCGGGCCGTCCGTCGGCTCCCCACCACCGCCGGAGGGCGCGCTAAAAAACAAGAAGGACGAGCGCAGCTACTGCCCCTGTTGCTGCCGAGTGCATTGTCTGTGCTGTCCGACCTATACGGCCGCCGACCCCACCAAACGCAAAGCGGCGCCGCGGCGGGAACCTAAGGACGAGGCAGACGCGGAGCCCGTCGCGTCCACAAAGCAGCTGCTGCAGAAAAAGTTCAAAAAGTACTGTCAGTGCTACTGGCAGTCCTTCGCGGAGGTCGAGATATCCTTCAACCCTGCCGCGCACACGCAGGCCTGTCCCTGCAGCGGTCTCACCGCCCTCTACGAGGCCTACCTGGACGGTAAGGAAAGGGAACGGGCGGCACCGAAGTCAAAACGCGAACAAGATGGCGGCGGCGCCGCCGCGGAGAAGGTGTTGCTCCTCTACATCTCTTCCGATGAAACCGAAAAGGAGGAGGAGGATGACAGTAGCGAGGAGGAGGCACAGCGCCACGCGCAGGATCCGCAGCAGCAGCCTCCGCGTCAGCACACCACGCGCGCCCTGCCGCACGTGTACGCGGCCACCTTCGGCCGCAGCAAGCGCTCCACCGGGCTGGCAGACGCAAAGCTGTACACCTCCTGTACCCCCGCGGCCGACGCCGCCGTGCAGAAAACCAAAAAGACGGAGGAGGGAGGCGCGGCGGAGGCCGCGCCGCGCGGCCGGCCGCTCCGCCAGCCGCTGCCGGGGCCCTCCGATTACCATATCCTGCCTACCGACGCGCACAACTCGAAGCTCAAGAAGGCGCCGCAGTGTGTGTTCCCCACCGCGAAGCGGCACAACACCTTTTTATTTCGTCGCGATGGCGGCCGCAGCAGCAGCAGTAGCAGTAGCGAGGCCGCTGCCGCGGAGGCCGACGCGAGCCCGGAAGGGGCGGACGGTGCGGCCAAGGCGAAGCAGAAGAAGAAGCACTACGAGTTGGACATTGAGAAGAACACCATGACGCGCGGCCACCACCGCCACCACACGCCGGGCCCCGCCGCGTACCACCCCACCCTCACGGTGAAGGAGGAGCTGCAGCGGCAGCGGCTGCGGCACCGCCGGCTGTACCTCCGCAAGCGCCAGAGAGGCAAAAAGCAGACGGAGGCTGGCCAGCCGCAGCGGCGCGCGGCGCACACGGCCCCCGGCGCGGACGCGGACGGGGAGGCGGCGCACTACCCTTTCAACGCGACGAGCCGCCGGCGGCTGTGCACGGACCCAACGGTGGACCAGGCAGCCGCGCTCCTGCAGAAGGAGCAGCGCCGCTTCTACGACCGCTACAACAAACGCGCGGAGGACACGAAGGAAAAGGAAGGGGAGGAGCAGAAGGTGGGTGGGACCGGCCCCGCGGCGCGGCCGCTCTCTTCCTACTACACCCCGGGGCCCGCAGACTACCGTGTGGGGGAGGCGGAGACGCAGTTCTGTTTCCGACGCGCACCGGCCTTCAGCTTCGGCAAGGCCAGCGCCGGCGGCGCCGGCCCCGCGGCTGCCCCCGAGGCCGGCGGCGTGGACGCCTCGCCGGAGAAACAGTCGGACGCGGCAGCGGAGCGGGTGGGGAAGGAGGCGCGGGATTACGCCCCGGGCCCGGCGTATTACACACTCCCGGCGGCGGGCACCGTCGGCAGCAACGGCCAGCACGCGCCCACGATGAAGCTCTCCGCGAAGGAGGCAGCGATGCTCTTCTTTCTACAGCACAAGCAGCAGCAGCGGCAGCGGCGCCGCGGGCGTAAGGCGGCGACGGTCGGTCGCCGCGCGCCGAAGAAGCCGCGCGCACTCGACGCGGCACAGCGGGCGTTGCTGCAGCGCGTCGAGCTGGAGCTCGCCGCGCAGGCGAAGCAGCGTTGCCCGGGCCCGTGGTCGTACAACGCCGCGGATGCGAAGGACTACACCTTTCCGCAGCCGACCGCCGCGCGACTGCTCTTTCGCCCCGCGCCGCGCGCGAAGCCGCAACAGGAGGGGGAGGCGGAGGTGGACTCCGTGTTGGTGCCGCGCACCGGCACCAACGCGCGTGTCGGCCCGGGGTCCTACAACGTCGACCTCTATTATGCGCACCTTCACGCGGACAAGGGCTTCACGTTCGGCTCCCAGCCGCGCGACCTCTTCGGACCGGAGAGGGAGGGAGCGGACGGCAGAGAAGAGGGAGAAGAGGTGGTGGAGGACGACAGCGAAGGCAACTTGGTGATCGTCACCAAGACGGCCGCGCGGGCGCCAGGGCCAGAGACGTACGACCCCCGGTGGCCCACCTCCTCCCCGCGCAGCGCCGTGTTTGGCACCGCCGACATCCGCAAGTACTACCTCGCATATAACAGCAACAACAACAACACGGCGCTGGTCGGCCCGGGCAGCTACGACGTCGAGCGCGGCTATCAGTACATGCACGCCAACGAGGGGACCCATCTCCGCCCGTCGGCGGCGGCGCCCACCTTCCGCGAGCGAGAGACGATCTTCGAGGAGCTGGTACGGCGGGCGGCGGCGGACCCGACGCCGGGCCCGGTGCACTACACTGTCGACCAGCACGACCTCACGAACTACAGTCAGGCGAGCCAGGCGAAGAAGCACATCAGCAGCCTCAGCTTCTCCGCGCCGCGCTTCGGCCGCCTGGTGCAGCAGCTGCAGCCCGGCGGTGGCGGTGTCTGGGACGATGCAACGCCCGGCCCGGGGGCCTACGAGAACCTGCTCTTTTACAACCAGAACCTGCACATCAAGGGAGGCGTGCTGCCGCGCGCGCTGCGTCTGCCATCCGCCGGCGACACCGGCGCCGCCGCGGAGGACGGCGATGGAGCGAACGGGCCCGGCAGCTACGAGCCGCGGCCGCTCGCCACGGGGCCCTCGTTCAGCTTTGGCAGGGCGCCGACCGGCAAGGGTGATGATGTGGCGAACGACAACAACAATATCTTTTCGTCCGCGGCCGCGGCGGTGCCGGGGCCGGGCAGCTACGATATGCCGGCGCTACTGCCAACGCCGGCGGGCGTCACCTTCGGCACCGCGCCGCGCGCGGTGAGCGGAGATCAACTCCACCCGAACGGTGCAGAAAGGGAAGCCGACGGCGATGGAGCGAACGGGCCCGGCAGCTACGAGCCGCGGCCGCTCGCCACGGGGCCCTCGTTCAGCTTTGGCAGGGCGCCGACCGGCAAGGGCGATGATGCGGTGAATGATAACAACAACATCTTCTCGTCCGCGACCGCGGCGGTGCCGGGGCCGGGCAGCTACGATATGCCGGCGCCGGCGCCACCGTCTGCGGGCGTCACTTTTGGCACCGCACCGCGTGAGGCCGCGCCGCCGGCGGAGCCCGGCGTGGGCCCCGGCAGCTATGACCCCTACGCGGCGCTGGAGGAAAAGAACCGCCACCGTTTCACCTTCACGACGGCACCGAAAGGCGGCGCGGACAACACGAAGGAAGAGATGGCGGTGGGCCCCGGCAGCTACGACGTCCTTGTCACGAGCACGGGGCAGCAGCTGTGGAAGCGACAAGCGGTTAGCTTCGGCTCCGCGGCGAAGGGCAGCGGCGGCGGCGGCGCGGCGGATGCCGATGCCGCGCAGAACGGGCCCGGCAGCTACGAGCCCAAGCCGCTCGCCACGGGGCCCTCGTTCAGCTTTGGCAAGGCGCTCAGCCACGCCGCGGATGCGAAGGACGGCGACCCATCGGCGGCGGCGGGCCCGGGGCCGGGCAGCTACGATGTGCCGGCGCCGGCGTCACCGTCTGCGGGCGTCACTTTTGGCACCGCACCGCGTGAGGCCGCGCCGCCGGCGGAGCCCGGCGTGGGCCCCGGCAGCTACGACCCCTACGCGGCGCTGGAGGAAAAGAACCGCCACCGTTTCACCTTCACGACGGCACCGAAAGGCGGCGCGGACAACACGAAGAAGAGATGGCGGTGGGCCCCGGCAGCTACGAGGTGGTGGTCACGAGCACGGGGCAGCAGCTGTGGCGGCGGCGAACCGTCATCTTCCCTCCCAGCGAACCAAAGCCTCCTCACACGGATGCCGCGGAGGGGCCGGGGCCGGGCAGCTACATGGTCGATCGTCCAGACCACCACGCGGCCCATGCGACCCGCTTCGGCACCGCCACGCGGTTTCACGACGAAGGCCATCCAAAGGCGAGCGATGTCGCGCCCGGCCCTGGCTACTACACGGTGGAGGGCTCTGGCCGCGCGCCCGCGGCAGCCTTCGGCACCGCGCCGCGCTTTGACGCGCCGGGTGTGGCATCGAAGGAGGGCGGGGATGGCGATGGCCACCAGTTGGGCCCCGGCGCGTACGACCCGTGCTACCAGCTGGTGCAGCCCCGCGGCAGCGCGCATGCCTTTCCCTCCACCACCCACGCGAGCGGCCCCGCGGCGGCGGCGGTAGAAGCAATCCCCGGCCCGGGCAGCTACGTGACGGACCGCGTGGGGGTGCCGGGCGCCGTGGTCCGCTTCAGCACCGCGCCGCGCTTCGCGGCGGCCTCGCCGCGCGACGGGGAGGCCACGCCGGGGCCCGGCACGTACACCCTCCCCGGCCCCGCGCCGGGCCCCGGCGCCTATGACGTCACGGCGGCGGCGGCGGCGGGACGGGCGGTGTCGATCGGCCACCAAGCGCGCTTCCCGGCGAGTGAGACGGAAGCGGGCGGCGCGGCAGACCCCGTGCCGGGCCCCGGTGCCTACGACGTCACGGCGGCGGCGGCGGCGGGACGGGCGGTGTCGATCGGCCACCAAGCGCGCTTCCCGGCGAGTGAGACGGAAGCGGGCGGCGCGGCAGACCCCG
Organism: Strigomonas culicis; assembly: GCA_000482145.1. Classification (NCBI taxonomy): domain Eukaryota; phylum Euglenozoa; class Kinetoplastea; order Trypanosomatida; family Trypanosomatidae; genus Strigomonas; species Strigomonas culicis. The sequence continues at coordinate 38,976 of AUXH01000094.1, forward strand.
TGCCGGGCCCCGGCGCCTACGACGCGCTCCTCAGCTATCAGCAGCAGCAGAAACACGTTGCCTTCTCCTTCCCGACGACGACCCACGCGACCGGGCCGCCGGGGCCGGAGGGGCCGGGGCCGGGCAGCTACGCGGTGGTGGATGCCGCCGCGCGCGGGGCGACGGCGGTGCGCATTGGCACCGCACAGCGCTTTCCGGAGGCGGGCCACCCGCGCGGCGAGACGCCAGGCCCCGGCGCGTACACGGTGCACGGGCCCGCCCCCACGCACACGGCGGCCGCCGCCGCCGCCTTCGGCACCGCGCCGCGCTTCAGCCCTTCTGCAGCGCCGCCGGATGCGGACTCAGCGGTGCCGGGGCCGGGCGCCTACCTCCCCCTCGACGACCCCGCCGCTCGCCGGGAGGCGCCCGCGGCGCGGTTCCCCACCGCCGCGCGATTTGCGGAGCCGCAGCAGCCGCAAGGTGGTGAGGCGGTGCCAGGCCCAGGCGCGTACGACGTGGCGGCGAGCGGCGGCGGCGGCGGCGGCGGGCTGCTGCTGACGATGGGCACCGCGCCGCGCTTTGCACCGGCCGCGGCGGGTGAGGGCGGGCCGGGGCCCGGCGCCTACGGCGTGGCGCCGCCCGGCGCGGCGCGGGCAGCGACGATCGGCACCGGCGACCGGTTTGACCCGCCGGCCGCCGACGGCCCCGGGCCCGGCAGCTACCCGCTCCCGGAGCCGCGCCAGGGCGCCGTGCGTTTTGCGACCGCGCCGCGCTTCGACGCGGAAGCCGCGGAGCAGCCGGGGCCCGGCGCCTACGACGTGCGGCTGCCGGCGGGGCCCGGCGTGGTGATGGGCACACAGGCGCGGTTTGCGGCGGCGGCGGCGGCGTCGGACGACGCGCCGGGGCCGGGCGCCTACGATGTGGCGCCTGCCGCCGCGACGCCGCCCTTCACGATGCTCGGCAAGCCGCAGGACTACCATACGCACGCGGCGACGGGCGCGGTGGGCCCCGGCAGCTACGCGCTGGACGCGGCGTATGCGTACCTGCACCGCCGCGGCGCGGCGGCCATCACGATGGGGGACCCCCTCCCCCCGCGGGAGGCGGCGGGCGCGGACGGGCCGGGCCCTGGCAGCTACGACCTCACGCATGCCGCCGTCCTGCCGCGCAGCCGCGCAGCCACCATCAACGCGACCGCGAAGCAGCTGGAAGGGGCGGCGGCGGATGGCGGCGGCGGGCCGGGGCCCGGTAGCTACGACCTCACCGCCGGCGCGCCGCGCGCCCCGCCGGTGCCGTTTTTCACGGCCGAGCGCTTCCCGCCGCCAGGCGGGGAGGATCCGACGCCAGGCCCGGGGACGTACCTTTCGCTCTATAACACGAACAACAATAATGGTGTGAGCCCCAGCAGCGGCATCAGCTTCACACAGGCGCCGCGCGACGCACCGGGTGCGGCGCAGCCGACGCCCGGGCCTGGGACGTACGCGCACTTGTACCAAGCCGGGTACCCCACCGACGGCATCACATTCCCAGTCACGAGCCACCTCACCGGCGATCCCAGCGCGGCGGCGAGCCGCACGCCGGGCCCTGGCGAGTACAGCAACTATTATTACTACAATGATGAAAAGAACCGCCAGGGAGCGGGCTTCAGCTTCCCCCTCACGAGCCACCTGACGGCGGCGGGCCCGGCCACCGGCGCCGGCGTGACGCCGGGCCCCGGCTACTACTACAACCACGACTTGGACTATCGGACGGGGGACGGCGTGAGCTTCACGCGCGGCGCGCGACCCGATCTCGCGGCGGGGGGCGCGGGCCCCGGCCCCGGCAGCTACTATACGGAGCCGCCGCTCAGCGGGGATGGCGTGCGCTTTCCGCGAGCGCCGCGCGCGGAGCCCGGCAACCGCGCAACGGCGGCGTTCCCGGGGCCAGGCGCCTACTTCCCCTCCCCGCCGGTGCTGCCCGCGCGGCTGCGGCAGCAGCAAGCGCTGTTAAACGGCCCTCCCAGCAGCAGCACCAGCAATAACAAAAACAATGCGAATGAACATACGACCAAGAGGAGTACGAGTAAGGAGACGAAGGAAGTTTCGAAAAAGGAGGAGGTGCTGGAGAAGATGGCTCAGATGGGGTACCCGGTCGTGAAGCCGTGACCAGGGGGAAAGAACAGAAACTCTTTATTATTATTATTATTATTACTATTTACGATTATTATGGTTAGAATTGCTCTCCTGTAGCATTCCGTGTACAAAGACATGATAAAGAAAAAAAAAAGCATAGATGCCATGTTTTTATTCTTCATACAACATAGACGAAACCAATGGAACACATATACTACACACCTATTCATACAAATACATATAGAAAAAAAAAGAGAATCATTTTTCCTTGGACTGTTTGTATGATACGCACTGCAGATTGCCACGCTTAAGTATATTCATGCACTGTTGTTGAACCTCCACGTTCATCTTCTCTCTCTCTCTCTCTCTCACTCTTATTATTATGATGATGATTACTTCTAGCAAAAACAGAATCTTAGATTGCTTGATTGTGATAGAAAGCTAACTCTAGAAAAAGAATTGAAGACAGCGCATTTATTTTTTTATTATATTATTTTTTGTTTGTTTGTTTGTTTGTATTATAATCATTATTACTTTTCCTTCTTACTACTCGTCGATTGTGCTCTCAACAGCCGTGCTCCTTCGGCATCCAGCAGAAAAGAGAAAGAAGAAATAGAGGCTTTTTTTTCTTTTCTGTTTTCGAATCGTCGCGATCACAAGTTACATCTTTCCTTTTTTTTTTTAGTAGAATCACACAAAACAATAATAATAAAAATAATAATAAAATGGCCGCTCCACCCTACGCGGCACAGCAGCCGAAGAAGATGATGATGCCGATCCCAGGGGGCAAACTGATGGCGGGCCCGCCGCCCCACGCGGGGCCGCAGAAGGTGATGATGAAGGGCCCGCCCCCGCCACACGGAGCCAGCCCCGCCAGCAGCCCCAGCTCCAGCTACATGCCTCCAGCCGCGAACATGGCAGGGAAGAAGATGATGTCGGGGCCGCCATCCGCCGGCATGAAGATGATGGCCGGGCCACCATCCCCGAACATGAAGATGATGTCGGGGCCGCCATCCCCGAACATGGCAGGGAAGAAGATGATGGCTGGGCCACCACCCGCCGGCATGAAAATGATGGCTGGGCGGCCATCGCCTAGCAACAAGATGATGGCAGGGCCACCACCCGCCGGCATGAAGATGATGGCCGGGCCGCCATCATCGAGTAGCAAGGTGCCGATGGGTGCCGGCGGCAAGGTCATCCCTCCGCCGCCGCACAACGCCGCGGACGCACACGCAGCCCCGCCGCGGGGATCGCCGCAGGGTGGCGGCGCGCCCCCCATGCCCGTGCCAGGTTCAAACCAGAGCCTCACCTCGAGCATGGAGCGGCACCCACCACCACTACAGCAACAGAACAATAACAACAATAATAATAATAATAATAATAATGAGGAGGACCGTTCCCGTAGCCGCTTGAACATCCACCGCTTCCGTGTGGATGACTCTCCGACGGATAGCACGGGGTCGAGGACGCCGGTGCAG
>AUXH01000095.1:0-42372 GCA_000482145.1 Strigomonas culicis
AGAAGAGAGAGAGAGAGAGAGAGAGAGAGAGGGAGCATAATTGGATTCGCCATTGCCGCCGGTACTTGAGATCGAGAAGAACTCAACCGAAGCACTGCGTTCAATGTACAAACCGATTCCACGCATACATCCGACTGAATTCTGGTGTAGTGTCAAACTATCAGAAAAGGAATGGAAATAATAAATGCACCATCTATGCGTGTATACATACGTATCTGTTCACGTGCATCATTAAACAAAGTATATACATGTTCCTTCACAACACCAGTCATTCTATTTCAGTATACATACATACATACATAGAAAAAAAAAAAACATGCGCTCCCGCAGTCATTACTTGGACAGCACGATAGAGGCACCAGCAAGAATAAAGTTCTTCGCCGCGAGCTCCGATGCACAGGGCAGAGCAAAATCGCAGATATAGTTCTCCTTGGACGTGTTTGCGTACACAGGGAGTCGGATGGTGGGCTTCCCGCGGTCCGGCTCCTCCGTCATCCATGACACGTACAGCTTGACCACGGGGAACACAGCGGCCTCGTCGGCAGTGCTGATAGGCTGCAGCAGCTCGTCGCGGTCGAGCCGGGCCCCTTGGAGCAGAATGGCCTCGAACAGAACGGGAATGGCGGCGCCGGGAGGGGGGGCGGAGGTGGTCGCCACGAGCTGCAGCGACACCAGCGGCTTCTGGATCGTGTGCGCCGTCTCCTGCCGCAGCGCGTTGAGGAACGTCTCGGGGCGGAAGAGCAGCGACAGGTTGAGCGACGACTTGAGCAGGACGCCGTTCGTCGCCATGCTCTGCCACTGCGAGATCGCGACGGCGCGCTGTAAGAGGGACTGCATCCACGGAAGGATCTTGTCGTTGCTCGCGAAGAAGCCCTCCCACTGCGGCGGCACGCCGCCCTGCAGCATGATGGTCGCCTCCGCCCGCCGGTTTTCCGTGAGGAGCGCGGCACCCTCCACCACCTTCTTGAGGTCCTCGATGCAGCTGTCGACGGTGATGACAAGCTTCAGCGCGGAGCTCATCTCGGCAGACAGGAACCCTTCAATCGGCTTCGCGGACGACAGTGACACGTGGGTGGAGGAGGCACTCTTCGTCAGCAGGTCCGGGTGCTGCGACGTCAGCGTCGTCCACGCGGTCAGGATGGGCGTCAGCAGCGAAATCCAGTCCTCGTGGCTCATCGCCTCCTCCTGGCGCGCCTCGTTGATGCGCTGCAGGTTGTCCACCACCTCGCGCACGCGGGAGAGCTGCACCACGCGGTCCGCGTTGGGCGGCAGCGCGAAGAGCGCCGGCATGTCGTTGTCGGGGAGGCCCTTAATCACATTGACATACTCGCTGTACTTACCACCCGGAACGCGCACCGTGAAGAAGACGGGGTCTTGCTTCTTCGCACTCGTGAGGGACGACGCGTTGAAGAACCGCTCAATGTAGGTGCTCAGGATGTTCGTGTCGTAGTCCGTCTCCATCTTTCCGCCGTAAATGGCGTTCTCCAGAATACCGCGAATGGACTTCCAGTCGACTTCGTTCTTGGACTGACGCAGCACAATGTCCGTGGCCGACTTGAGGTCCGAGGCCGTCACTTCATACATCTTGGTCCAGCCCTGTGGCACGTACGAGCGGCGCTCCTGGATAATGGCATGCAGTGCCGCGGTGATGAAGAGCAGCTCCCGCTGCTTGTCGTCCTTGTCCTCGTAGAAGGACTTGCCCCAGTCCACGTACGTGCGGAGGAGGTTCTGCTTCACGCCAGGGGGCGTCTCGAACGACACCTTGAGACTCTGCGAGAGCAGAATCGAAGGGAACTCGTCGTGGGACTCTGTGGTGAGAAACAGGCGGAACTTTTTATGCGGTTTCAGCACATCAAACTCCTTCTGCAGGGTGTACACCCACGGGATGACCAGGTGCAAGTTTTTCAAAAACACCCACTCGCCCTTTTCGGCCGCTGCCCGCACCATTTGCAGCGCGACATCCGCCTGCCCACCGCCCATCGCCAACTGGTGGAACTTCTCCTTGCCCACCATCTTGTGGGCGATGCTCTGCAGCTCCTGCGACGGGTCCGCGCCCGTCGTCGTGATGAGAAGCACCGGCGTGTTGCAGTCGGTGGACTCGATCATCTTGACAAGCGACTCGTTGCCGCCGAGTGCATCCACGCGCAGCAGCTCACACGCGACCAGATTCATCGCGGCGACGAGACGGTCGCCGCGGAAGGTCTTCATGATGAGCAGCCGCTGGAAGTGCGTCAAGGGCTTCAGGAAGGTGGGGTAGTCCGTCTCCGGCGACGAGGTCCGCATCCACTCGAGCCACACGTCGGCCTCCTGGATGCGAATCTTTTGGCACATGTCGGGAAACAGCGCCGCGAACGTCTTGAAGGTGTCGATGCTATCCGGCAGCACGAAGGTGGGCACGCGAACGTCCTTCTTCTTCGCCTCCGGGGCAATCGCCTTGTCCAGGAAGAAGTCCCACTCCGCGTCGCTGCACTCCTTGGGAAACAGCGCACGGGCCAGGTGCGTGCCGAAGACCGCGCGGTGCTCCTTCAGCAAGCTGCGTGCAATCGTCATGACGGTGAACTGGACAAAGGTCTCCGTGAGCGCGGCAATCTTCGTCTCGGGGTCCGTGCGCAGCTCCTTGTGGTGCTCCAGGGTGCGGTGGAAGATGTCCATGAAGAGGTTGAAGGAAAACTGGTACATGTGCGATAGCTCCTTCAAGCTCTTCGTCAAGAAGAAGACATGACTGGCCGTCGTCGCAAAGGGACGGTACACGTTACGCTTCTGGTCAATCTCGGTCTGCACCTCTTTTGACTTCGCCAGCGCTTCCGTGATCTCACTAGCCTGCGACTTGATCAGATTGAGCGAATCAATAAGCCCCACGTTCTCCAACAGGGAGCCCTTCGAGTTGGCAAGGTCGTTGAGCAGGCTCTGCTCGAGGTCGGCCAGCTGCATCTTGAGCTTTTCCTCCTTCTCCAGCACGGACAACTTCTGCTTCTCCAGCTCCGGCTGTTCGTGCTGAATGGTCAGCCCGAGGAACTGGCCCTCCAGGCCGCTCTGCGTGATGGTGAAACTGATGGGCGTCAGAAAGCTCAGGATATCCGGAGAGACGCGCAAGTCGGACGAGCGCGTGACGAGATAGAGCTGAAAGCCATCCGCGTAATCCACCGTGCGTCGATCACCAATCTGGATGACGCGCTTCGTGCCCTCGTTGTGTAACTCCTTCCGTAGGATGGGATACATGAAGGGCTCGATGCGATCCACATCCGTAATGATGAACTTCTTACCGAAGCGCAGCGCCAGCTCGAGGGCGGACACGAGCCGCTCCTCCGATATACTGCACTTCTCGACCACCATCTTCTCCCCCTTGAGGTGCGTGAAGAGCCATTCGGTCGCCTGCCCGGACGGATCCTCAATGAGCGGCGTGTTCATCTGCTCCTCAATCAGGAGGGCGTTGTCCATCGACAGCTCGTCTCCGGGCAGTCCCTCCGCCTTGTAGTGCAGCTGCACACTCTCCTCCTTGAGGAAGGTGAAGAAGTTAAACTCTTTCAGCTTCACCTTCTCCTTCCACTCCTTCAAGGTCTGCTCACGGATATTCTCGGGCTGCTGTCCGAGGTAGACGATGAAGCCCGCCGCCAGCAAGCACCGGCGCGGCAGCAGGTCCAGCTCTGAGTTGATGGACTTCATCTGCTGCACCCACCGCTTGTGCTCCGTACTCAGCTTCGCAATCAGCTCTGTCGCGTTGTTAAGCAGGTACTCCGCCTGCTCGAGCTGGTTCCGCAGCCGCTCCGCCTCCGTCGTCTTCTCAGCGAAACGCGTTTTGAGCTTCTCCACCTTCTCCTCCACCTTGGCCAGTTTGGACTCGTACTTGTTCTTCTTCTCCTGGGCCTTCTTGAGGTTCTCCTCGTACTCCTTGAGCTCGGCGCGCATGGGCGCGACGGTCTCGAGCACCTTACTGTACTCGATAACGGCCTTCAGCCACTCCGCCATCGGGGCAGCCGCCTTGGAGGCGCGGCCAATGACGTCGCGCTTGAACGAGTTCGCCTTGTTGTCGATGAACGTTTCCACCTTTCCGCGCGTGGTCGCGTCGACATCGTCGAGGCTGAAGTTGAGGATCTGCCCCTTGATATCGCCGGCCAGGATCTTGCGAATCCCGCCCCACGTGGTGTCGGCCGCCTTGCCGGCGCTGATGAGAATAATGACGCCCTCCATCACGTCCTGCACAGCGGCCGGCGGCTGCTTCATGGACTTGAGCTCCGACAGGTGGTCCGAGCGGATCGAGCTCACGGCGGACATGGCGGCGTCGAGGACCGGCTGGATGCCACTGAGACGGCCCTCGATCACGACCTTTCGCTCCTTAATGGCCACCTGCTCCTTGTCCAGCTCCTTCTGCACCTTGTGGATGCCGCGCTTCTGCTCACTCGCCTCCTCCATCTTTGCCTGAATCTCCGTGAGCGCCTCATCCGCCTCCTTCTGCTTCACCTCCAGCAGCTGCTTCTTCTCATTCACGTCCGAGGCGATCTTGTCCACATTCTCCTGCGCCTCGTCCAGCTTGGACACACCGCTCTGCAGCCGCGCCACGCCATCCACGACCTCCTTGCTCTTGCGGTTGAAGAGGTTCTCATAGGTAAGGCACAGCGCCTTGAAGTGCTGCGGGGAGAACTTTTCGCCGAAGCTGCGATGCAGATGCACCAGCTCCGTCGTAAGGCTGAACTCCTTCTTGTCGTCACGCTTGTCGAGCGCGTCGTAGACGTCGCCAATCATGATGCGCGGGATCACCTTGAGACTGCTCGAGTCCCACGTCCCCATCCAGTACACGTTACTGCGCGTGAAGAGCGCAGGGTTGGAGCGGCACTGCTGTTGGTAGTTGCGGTTCGTCGGGTCCATGACAATGGCAACGTGCAGGTACTTGGCAATGCGGTCGACAAAGTAGTTGTACGGCGTCATCCCCTCTCCCACCGCGTCCTCCTTCAGCGGCCCCAGGAGCGCCTCCTGCTCTTCCGGCGAGAAGAGACCGGGCACCTCACCCGAGGACAAGAGAGAGTTCACGCTCTCCAAGAAGCGTGGGTTGAAGAAGTTGAAGTCCTCGAGCAGCAGCACGACACTGCGGCCCTCCACGCCCGCCTTCGTCATGACGCTCTTCAGCTCCGCATTGAACTGCTTCATGCTGTACTCGCGCGTGAGCCCCAGCGCGACCACCTCCGTGCGGCTGTTATACGCCACCAGCCGCACAATCTCCGACGCACACACGCCCGAGCGGCCGACGAGAAGGATGTTGCCCCGCTCCTGCGACAGCACGCGGTCGACGCGCGCGACCCACGCACACACCTCCGGGATCAGCTGGATGTTCAGATCGGCGTTCTCGCGCGAGTAGTTGAGCGAGGCCACCTCGGCGGACCGCTTCAGGTCCTCCAGCGCCGTTCCGACAAGCTTCTTCTTTCCGGCCGCTGCGCCGTCGAGCCACGAGACGTAGAACTTTGTCTCCTTGTCGGACGGCGACTCGCGGTGGCCGACCAAGAAGGAAACGTTGTCCTTGATAATCTTGGACAGCTTCACGCGCTCCTCGTTCGTGATGAGCCGGTCGACAAAAATGCGGCGGCCTTCGTACGCGATGGCGTTCCCCACTTCCTCGGATTGATAGTTCAGCAGGTTCAACGCCCACTTGGTGATGTCGCGCGGGTTGAAGATGTAGTGCGACGCGACGTCGACCGTGTAGCGGGTCGAAATCAGTTCGTACACGGTTGTCATGACGCGCGCCAGGTCCGCCGCGCCCTTGCCGGGCATGCTGAGCTGCAGACGCTCGCTTTGCATCATGATGTTGAAGAACTCCGTGTAGATGAGCTGCAGCGACTCCTTGGGCGGGTAGGACACGCACAGCACGGAAGTGATCGCCAAGAAACGGGGCGCGACGGGGTAGCGGCCCATGCTGCCCGGCGGGTTCATGCTGCCGACAATCTGGATGCGCTCGACCGTCACCCACTCCAGATCCGAGTCGTAGAAGCCCTTGTACAGAATGAGCTGCTGCAGCAGCGAGTGCAGCTGCACGGTGCCGTAGCGGTCCGGCTTCGGCAAGTTGAGATCCTTCAGCAGAATGACCAGGCGGTCCGCGTCCTTCGGCCGCAGCACCTTTCCTTGGGTCGAGTTAAACATGGAGCAGGTCTGCTTCAGCTTCTGAATCACGTGGATCGCCTCCGTCTGCGCCGAGCAGTTCACCGTCGCCACGCGGGTGTTGACACTGTTCGCGAAGAGGTTGTTGAGCAGCATCGTTTTACCGCACCCCTCGGGGCCCACCAAGATGAACGGCCTGTACACGCCCGGCTTCAGCGGCTGCGACCACGCCTCCATAATCGCCAAGGCGCGCTGGCACTCGACCGTCGCGATCATGGGCGAGCGATGCAGCTCCTCGACCGTCAGGTCAAAGGCCTGCTCGAATTCGAACCCCACGTAGCGACCGCCGCCGTCCTTGTCGTACTTGAAGTCCAGCGGGTTCTTCTGGTCCGGTGCCTTCTCCCCGACCAGGTAGAGAATATCCTTCGCATACTCCTTGCGCGCCTCCTCCGGGAGGTACGACCCCAGACCGTAGATGAGGGCGAGGGCGAACTGCGACTTGGTCGCGCAGAACTGGAGCTGGCTGAGGCCGGACATGACGAGGCCGGTGCGCGTCGTCTGCACGATAAGCCGTTCGGTCGCCACGAGCGAATCGATCGCCTTATAAAAGTAGTCGTCAATCCACTTCTTGAGCTGGTCGCGCGAGCCCTCCGGCTGCTCCAGCAGCCACGACGCCACCGCCGTCTTGGGGTCCACGTCCTGCTCGGAGAGGTAGATGATACCCATTCGAGAGACGGTGGCCGGCGACGCGAACTCCAAGCTGTGCGTCTCAAAGAGAAAGTTCACATTGTCTCCAAACTGAATACGCACACCGTTCGGCATCGTCAGCAGCTTGTTATCGTCAAGCACGGAGTTCAGCGACTCGACCCACTCCGGGTCGATATCACCGTCGCAGTAGACCCAGGACTGCACACTCACGTCCTCCTTCACCACCTTGCGCGCCGCTTCGGTGATGACGCCGTCGTACCACTCGCGCGTATCGGGGTCCATGTGGCCGAGCAGCTGTTCGCGCGGCAGCGCCTTGGGGTTCACAATGTACAGGGGCACCTTCTTGTTCAGCTGCTGCATCGCCTTGCGCAGCACCTTCAGCAGCGTGCTCTTGCCGCTCCCGCTGGGGCCCACCAGGACGACACCCATGCGCTGCCGCAGGGCCTCGTACAGTTGCAGAATTTTCTGGATCTGGCCCTCTACCAGCTGCAGGTTCATCTCCTTGATAGCATCTTCGATCGCTGTCCGCAGCGATTTGTAGTCAATCTCGAGCACGGGAACGCCCGGAAAGATGTCACCGAGCAGCTTATTGAACAGAATGGCATCATTGAACGTGAGCTTGGACAGCGTGTTGACGCGCAGCGATTTGATAATGATCTCGCTCTCCTTCTGCAGCACCTCCGCACTGCTTACCTTGATATTGCCTGCGACGCGATCCATCAGAAACTCGTGGATAAGGCTGCCACCGAGCCGCAGCACCGCCTTCATCGCACGCAGACCCCAGTCGTAATGCTGCTGGTACGAGAGCAGTTGCCGCGAGAGGTTAAAGATCTCCACCGTCCGCCGTGCCAAGTTCTTCGCGTGCTCGAAGCCCTCGCTGAAGAGGATGGTCTCCATGATGAGCTCGTTGTCGGGGGCACTCATCGCAATGGAGCGGAAGAGCTGCTTCAGGTTGTCGGGGAGCTTGCTACGGCCGCCGTAGCCCTTGCCGGCCGGATTCAGCGTCACGAAGATGCCCGCGTTCGGGTTGACGTCGATGTCGCGCTCGAGCAAGTGGCAGCGCGCGTCCCCGTTCTTCAGGGCCTCCTGAATCACCTGAATCATCTGCGACACGGCGGACAGTTGGTCGACCTTCAAACGGTTAAACTCATCGAAGCAGCCCCAGGCACCGCACTTGACGAGTCCGGTGAAGATGCGGCCCATCGACTTGAAGTCGATACCCTCGTCACAGTTGAACACGAGCACCTGTCGGCCCATGGCGTTACCGAGCGCCTTCACGGACTCCGTCTTGCCCGTACCAGCCGGGCCGTACGGGTTGCCGCCATACCCGAGCTGCATGCCCTGCGTCAGTGTCATGTAGCACCGATCGGTCAGAGGCGTGTGCACAAGCTTCGGTGCATTTCCCTGGTACTCGTAGCTGTACTTGAACTCCGCATCCACCATGCGCAACACGCACACGTTCGCGCCGTTCAAGTAGAACCGCAGCTGCTTCTTCCAGAACCAGTCCGTCTCCTTCTCGACATTGTTTTTGATGAGCAGCTCGACCACTTCGATGTTGTGAATGAGGTCCATGATGAGGGCCTTCAGCTTGATCCCGATGAGAGGGTCGCTGTTGCCGCCCGCAAAGGCGGTCAGTTCGCGTAGCTGATTCTGCAAGCTCGACTTGTGCTTGCCCAGAGCGCCGGACTTCCCGTCTCGAATGGCCTCCTCCGTACGCTTGGTGAAGTTGACCATCTCCGCGGTGCAGAGGATCTGCGAGGCGTACGTGCCGATGTCTGTCTTCGCGACGCAGCGCACCAGTTGCGCCTGAAGCGTGCTCTTCATCTCAACGTCCAGCTGGGCCAGCCACGTCTCGACCTCGTCCGTGATGCGCACGGGCTTTTCCAATGGGACCACCTCACCCTCCAAGGATTGGATGCGAAGAATCGTCTCCTTCTGGTTGTCAAATTGAACACTGTGGATACCCATGAACAGCTTCTTGAGATGAGACTGGATGACCGTCGGGTTCTTGCTCTGGGCAAGAATTTCCAGAAGGTCATCATCGCTGATGAAGTAGAAACGAGGGAAACTGTCACGCTTCTCCTCCAGAAACAGGTTGAGGGACTTTTGGCAGCGCTCGAGCTGTTCCAGGACATTCTTCAGAATCCCCTTAAACTCCTTGTGCTCGGCCAAACTCATCAGATGTGCGTCGGCTTGCACGGAAGACATGATCTGCAGGTACTCGCGATCAATGCGGGAGAAGCGCTCCTGCTCATTGGGGAGGGCGCCGCGGCGGAAGATGGGCTCCAGATACACCCACTTGCGCTGGATCTGATTCATGTGCCGCAGGTACTCGTCCAGTATGGAGAGCCGCTCCTCCCACTTGTTCGCATCGTTGGCAAATATGCTGAAGTACGGGGACTCCTTCATGCTCAGGAGAAGGGCCTGGTTGTCACTCAGAGCCGACAGCGTGTCCTTCCAGTCGGTAATAAGAATCACACCCGGGCGATCCGGGTGCGGAATCACCGTGAAGGAGGCCTCCACGCCCCAGGCGCGCACATCGTCCAGGGCCTCGCGAATCTGCGCCTCGCCCTGCGCCCTGCTGTGCAGCTTTTTGATCTCCACCTCGTCGCGCAGCATGACTTCGTACTTATCGAGGATTTGGCCGAACCTGACGGTGTCCTGCGTGACGTTCCTGAGCTTCAGCAGCGAAAAGAGCTCGGTCCAGTGGGACGGGGTGAAGCCCTCGCCGCGGACATACTTCAGCAAGGGCACGCAGCGGCCCCACTTCTCGAGCATGGTGCGGATGTGCACTGTGACTGGGTTCGACGGGATCTCCTTCATCTTGTCCTGCCACAGCTTCACGAAATCCTCGAAGCGGTAAATCTTGGAGCGGAACGAGATCCACGCTTCCTTGCACAAGTCTTGCACCTCGTCCTGAAAAGTGCCCAGCATGCCCCACATGTTGTAGTAGTCGTCAATGTCGCGCTCCAAGTCGTCCACCTCCTGCATGTCGGGGTCGTCCAGCTGGAAGTACTGGCACTGCTTGACGCACTCCGTGCCCATTTCCTTCAGCCCCTTCAGCTCCTCCTTCTTCTCCGTAACAAACGCCACTGGGTTTTCAGACCGGATGTCCTTTGGCTTCAGCTCATGCCACTGGTTGGCAAAGCGCTCCACGTCCTTGCGCCAAGCCTTGACCGTTTCCTCCACCGTCGCTTTCAGCTTCGTCAGTTGGTCATCCACCTCCTTCTCATGCGAGTCGAGGCGCTTCATGTAGCTGTCCCACGTGTCCTTCGTCTTGGTGAAGTCGAGCCCCGCGCTGCCGGTCATGCTCTGCAGTAGCACGTTCTTGTTGTAGAAGTGGTGGAACTCCACCTCCATGGCTGGCCGCTGCTCCATCAGCTCGCCATAGAGGATGTTGGCCTCGCCAATTTCATCCAACTTGGTGAGGGTGCTGTCGAGGCAGCGCGACACGCTCTTGAGGTAGTTGTCGATCGCATCGAGGTGCTTTTCGGCGCTCACCTTCAGTGTGCTCTTCAAGGCCTCCGTCAGCTTGGAGAGGTGCTCCTCCACCGTGCCCTTCAGACCGGCGGTGCAGAGGGACATGCAGCCGCACTTGATGAAGAGGTCCTCAGCATTGATCTCCTTGCCCTTCTGCTTGATGAGTCGAAAGCTCTGCTCCCAGTGCTGCACCTCCGTCAGAGAAGCCCCGACGATTTGCTCCAGGGTGGGGTGGCCGTGCTTGCCGCAGCGCCCAATCACGAGCATCGGCGTGAAGCGCTGCAGCTCCTTCTGCACCGATCGAAACAGCTCCGACGCGTGGGAGAGAACGGACAAGATTTCCGCCTCGTTGCACGACGGCATCGCCTTGAAGATGCTCTGACTGCTGCAGCCCTGGAAGCGGTTGGGAAAGGTCAGGAAGTCCCGGATGCGGGCGTAGTACTGCTGCCGGAGGAGCTCCAGTGATGGACGCAGCACCGCCTGCCCGCTCGCAGCGTCAAAGATGACATCTGCTTTGATCTCGCCAATGCTCTCGTGCAGCCCCTCCAGCCCCTTCTTGTACTGGCTCTCCATGGCTTTATACACCTGCGCATCCCAGAACTGGCGCCAGTTCTCCGTGTTGTGGAAGCCGCACGTCTCGATGCGCTCCCGGATCACACGCGCCTTCGCGATCCAGCGGTCGCGTGCGTTCAGCAGATCAATCGAGAAGAGGTCCACCACCACCTGCTCGAAGTCGCGGTGCAGCTTGTGGATGCGCCGGTTCGCCTCGTTCAGTGTCTGGGAGGCCTTGCGCAGCTTGACAATAAAGCGGTCGGCCTCCTCCTTACTCTTCCACGTCAGCTTGCTCGCGCTGTCTGCGGTGATGACCTTCTCAAACGCAAACGCGGGCTCCAGCAACATGGCGCGCGTCGAGGGAATAATGTCCTCCGTCATGGAGTTGTACGTGTTGGCCACCTGCTTCAACGCCACACCTTTGGCGTAGAACTGAAGGCCCTTCTTCGCCATTTTGGTGATCTCGGGCGGCACGTGGTAGCCGAGGGCGGAGAAAACGCGCACCTCCTTCAGCAGCTGTACAAGGCGCTCCGAGAAGTTCACCTCCACCTGGCCCGACGAGTCAATCTCCATCAGCGGCGCATTCGCGTCGAGGGTCAACGAGTCTCGGTTCATTTCGGCGTCCTGCACCCAATCCCGGTACGTCTCCTGCTCGTAGTCCTCAATCTCCTCCAGCAAGTGCTTGGAGGACTCGATGAAGTCCGACGAGCTGCCGAGGTCGGCCAAGATGGACGAGCACATGTGGATCATCTCCTCCACCTTGCCGCGAAGCTGCCGCAGCCAAATGATGTTGTTTACCACGCCCGGCATGAAGCGACCCGCTTGGCACCGCCGGTCCTGCTCCTCCAGCACGTGCTCATCCTCCGTGCTCTCCGCGCGATGCTCGAACTCGAGGCGAATGGCGTGAAGCCGCTCGTTGAGCTTTGAGAGAAACCCATCGCGCTCCGAGATGAGCTCCTTCGCCACGATGGGGCGCTTCACCAGCTGGTGGAAGTCGGAGAACTCATGGAGCACCGTCTGCGGCGCCAGGTTGCCGCGCGAGGCAAAGAAGTCACGAAGCGCGGCCGCCGACCGATGCTCCACGGGCTCGAGCCGACGGTAGTACGAGTGAAGGCCCAGCTCCCACTGCTTCTGCGCCGCCGCCGTCGTGGAGAAGATGTCGACGCCGCCAAAAGCATCCCACATGGTCTCCATCTTGGCACTGCGGAAGTCATTCGGGTCAAGGAGCTGGCTCACCTCATCCACCAGCTCACGGAGGTCGATCACAACGCGCAGACGCTCGCGCACCTGCGACAGGCCAACGTCGGTGAAGCGCGTGCCGCCCCACTGGGCGCCCCAGTCGATGGTTGTCAGCTTGAAGCACGTCGTGATCCAGTCATCGCAGCAGGTGAGGGCCTGGTCAATGACGTTCTTCTCGCCGGTGTAGGGACCGCCGGAGGCAGCCGTCTTCTTCTTGAAGTAGGATGAGATATCGGAGCCGACAGCGGTCATCAAAAAGATGGTCTCCGACTTCGCCTTGTCGTCCTGGGCGCTGCCGTTCCAGTATTCCGAGATGAGGACTTGGTTCTCCTCCAGCAAGTCCGCGATCTGAAACGGCTCTAGCTCATCGAGCTTCCGCCACTGCTTGGGCAGCACCGAGCGGGTGAAGGAGGCGCTGCACATGTTGCTCAGCGTCGACTCGATGCACGGCGCGAACAGGCGGACGCGGTAGTTTCTGCCGTCCTTCGACGTGAGGGAGAAGACCACGAAACCGCCAATGCACACATCCAGTCGCGACGTGTTGTTCTGCAACAGGCACTTGGGCATGGCCGTGATGCCGTACGACGTCAGCTTGGAGTCCTTCTGCAAGTAGCGAATGTAAGTCGACTCTGCAATGGCGGAGATGCCTGCATTGTCAGACGGCAGCTCGCTAAAATTTAACGCGTTCACCAGGACGACCTTGTTGAACTCCAAGATGGTGAGCTTCCCGCTGGCGTCAACATCCACCTCGCCGGCTGGCACTCGCGTTGCGCCCTTTTCGGAGCCACAGGAAGCCTTCACAACCGCACGAAGAATAATCTCGGCGATCTCCACCTCACTCCGCCCGCCATTTGTGAAGCTCAACTCTAGTGTCGCACTGGACTTCTTGTCCTTCTCAGCAAGTTCACCGCC
The DNA here is from genome assembly GCA_000482145.1 of Strigomonas culicis. Lineage (NCBI taxonomy): Eukaryota > Euglenozoa > Kinetoplastea > Trypanosomatida > Trypanosomatidae > Strigomonas > Strigomonas culicis. The sequence continues at coordinate 12,976 of AUXH01000095.1, forward strand.
AACGTGTTTCTTGATGGCCTTTTCGGTGGCGGAGAAGGCATCGTCAACGACAGGAGAGAGCTTTCCGCGGGCCATGAGTAACACGCAATTTCACAAAGAAAACAAAAACGTTTAAAAAAAAGAGGGAGAGCACAGGCGAAGGTAATGGTAATGATGATCTATCTTATAAAAGCCTTATAAGTTTAACTACCTTATTCCAATTCAACAAAATGTGTATTTACAAGTTATGTACAAACAAAAACAAACAAACAAAAAAAAAATTGTATAAAAATAACAACGACACACACAAGAAAAAAAATATATATTTGAAAGCAATAAAAGCTAATTTGTAGATTGCTTGCTTTTCGGGGGAAAAAAAAAGAGTATTCAAATACGAAAGAGATGGAGAATGGAGAGATAACTATGCATGGTATACCACTCTCAAAACAATGTTTCAATAGCAGGGGAGTGGTGGAAGTCACCAAATATATACATAAGGGGCGATTGCTTTTCTATAGTGAGAAAAAGGGATAATAAGAGTAAAAAAAGCAGATTTCCTTCATTCACTACACCCAAAAACGACGTCACATATTCTCCAGCACACCTAGTAACGTGGAAGCAAAGGAGGACAGATTGACGTGCTTGCACTGCACGATGGAATAGCCGCTCTCCAAACTAAGGAGCCACACAAGGACCGGCGTTCCGATGAGGGAGGTGCAAATAGTCTTCTCGAAACTTGGATCAGCGTGAAAGCGAGCAGCGTAGACGCTTTCCGAGAGCTCGAACAGAGACTCGCACACCGCGCCATGGGCGACCGCCTCCACGAAATCGACGCCATCGCTGAGCTCCAAGACGACGTAGAACACACACTTGGCCTCCTCCGCGCCACACGCGGGGCACGCCGCCTGCGGCACCGTCTCCCCTCGACAGTGCAGACACTGCCACCGCATGGTCGGGAACCGGATGAACTGCACACGCACAAGCACGGGCAGCGTCTGGGAGCACGCCAGCAGGCTCAGGCTGATCTCTGTCCCTATGTGGCTCGCCGCGCTCGCCTCGGCCGGCAGCGGCGCGTCGTCCACGGCGACGGGTACGGCGGACAATTCGCGCCGCCCCGCCTCGGCGGTAGCCATCGCCGTGCCCGTCAGTCGAATAGCCACCGTGGAGGCTCGACTGGAAAGCGTTTTTTGCTGCCTAAACTCCTTGACGACGCAGTTCTGGAAGAGCCACTTCTCGCCCACCTGGACCTCCACCGACTCTGCGAGGTCGCCCCATAACGTCAGCTCGATCGTGGCGCCGTCGCCCACCGCATCGCTCGTGAGCAGCACCGTTTGACGCAGCACCCGCCCCCTCTTCGTGTTCACGTAGTTCGCCTTGTGCGCGCTGACGACGACACCGACGACATCGGCCAGGTCCTCGATCCCGTAGACGTCATGGATCTCGTTCACCGTAGCAAACGCTTTCGGCGCAAACGGAAAGGCGGTGGGAAAGAAGGGCAGCGCAGCTTCCCCGCTGGAGGGTGGGAATGTGATGACGCTCTTCTCCGTGAACTGCAGCTTCAACGGGCGACCGTCGTCCGTCCAGCGCACGGAGCCGCCGGACAGTTGGACGCATTCGTCCCTCGCCACGAAATCACCCACCCCCTCGGGCCCGATGAGCGCGAGTGTGCCGGCATCGCCGTTGCGGTCGACCCCCACGGCGTGCACCATGTACCTGGGCCGGGGGGCCGCCAGCGCCTCTGCGGCCCGGCCGGAGCTGAACGGCGCAGCGCTCTGGAAGCGGTACGGCGTGCCCTTCCACACAATGCGCACCGTCACGCGCCAGTCGTTCAGCGCGCATTCCGGGTCGTCCACAATGTCGCGGAAGCAAAGGTCGGTGCACGTGGCGCCCTTGCCGGCCGCGGGCGCCGCACTCCGCTGCTGCGCTGTGAGCGCCTTGGAGGACAGGGAGAAGCGCGTGCGGTCGAACTGCGGGTTCCCTTGCAGTGAGAGCGGGTCCAGCGAACACGACATGTGGACCGGCACCACCACGTTCAGCCCATTCGCCGCGGTGAGGACTGAATAATCATAGAGAGTGACGCAGCACCCTATCTCTATCTGAAAATCACTGACCATCTTCTCCATGTCCGTGAAGGGCGTAATGACAAGGTAGATCAGCGAGGCCCCGTCCGAGGCGGCAAGGTAGAAGCATGAGACGGTGGAGCTGTCTTCCACTTTTGGGGGGAAGCGCAGAATATCCAGTATCTGCAGTGTAGGGGACCCCCATGAGTGACGCCATAGTTCCTCCTTCTCTGGCGTGAAGGAGCTGTTCAGTGCACTGGCACAAAAACCCGACGAAAGAGAGTTCACAAGCGCCATGTATAAAAAGAGAAGAAACAATACTTTAAAAGGGGTAGAGAAATATGTACCAAACGTAAGGTCGCTTGAAGTGGAAAAAAAAAAGATGACAGAAGGAAGAGTAAGAGCGTAGGGGTAAAAACCAGGAGGAGAGAGGATAAGTCTTCTTAAAGAGTAGTGCAAACCTACATAAAGGCCACCAAGCCCTAGCTTCGCTCTTCTGTGTACGCATTCCGTAGGATATGTGTTGCAGCATGGTACGCCGTGCGCCAAACGTGTGTCCTGACCACTGGTCCTGTGAACACCTGCAAAGATGGTGAATAAAAGCGGAACACAGCGACAAGGAAAAGGCACTCCATCCCAACGAAAGGAAGACCACCCTAAGGCCCTAAGCCGTTGAATGCACCCCTTTCTGGGCGGAACTGTTCCCGTTGAACAAGTCATTTCTCTCTAACGTTACAAAACTAAAATCACTGAAAAAAGTGTCTATTATGGCATCAGTCGATGTACGGCGCGTAGGCTCGACCATTGCCTTATCCTCGCGCGCGACCGTAGAGTCGCCACCCTTCGAGCCTAGCGACGTGGTGGGGTTGAGCCCACGTGGCCAACTGGCAGGTGCACTCGTATTATCACGGAGCGAGCAGGTGTGGCTCCAGTATCTCTCAGGCCGCGCTTTTTCAACCCCACCGTTAGCAGAAACGTGCAGGGAATTGTCATGATTTGCAGCCCTTCCGCTGTTCGCCGCGTACGGGTGGATGGAAGACGGACCGTGTGCGGGGCTGTTGCTGGAAGGATAAGGCTGCAGCGCGGTCCAATTGCCACCAGCATATCGTACGCGGGGCGTGAACGCAGGTGCTCCGGCTACCCAGCGGCGCTCCGCTGCGCGGTACGGTGATCCTTCACCGTGTACAGTGCCCCCTCCGTGGTCACTGGTGCTATGAGGTGACCGGTCCGACCGGGCGTGGTGGCGCCTCGACCGGGTGGTTTTAGAAAGCACAGACACGTCGTTGTGGGGCTTCGCAGCAGACGGTGGTCTCCTGGAGGCCGAAAGGGAGCGTGTCGGGGGAGCGAACTCCGCACTGGCAGAAACCCAGGGAAAGTGGTACGTTTCTTCTCCCTTGTCAAGAGGCAAGCCGCTTGGTTTTCCCGTTACACGAGACTCTACACTGTTCTTGTTGTGCTTCAAAAAGGAAGGCCTGTGAGCAGAAAACTGCTGCTTCCGCCTTTCTTCCTGCTTATTAGATGCAGTAGTCACGCCACTGCTGGTGCCCTCCGTAGCATCTCGGCGCCTATGGAATGAGGTTGTTCTTTCCGCCTTCCGGTGCATGTGTTTCACTGGACCGCCGGCCACCTCCTCCAGCTCCTTTTTATACGCGGCGAATGATAGCGCAGCATTCTCCTCTGGGCGTTCTGTGATGCGTGAGACATGGATAGGGCCCATCAAGCGACGTTCTCTGTGCTTCTTCATTTCCTGTTCAAGAAACAGGATTCGTTCGTCAAGAAGTCGTCGTTTGTTTTCCACATCGTCACCCGGTGCAATACTGTGTGTCGTCTTCATGATCACAGTAGGACTAAACGATCAGGAAAGAAAGAAAAGGTGCAAGAATAACGAAGGAGAACGAAAGGGAGAGAAAGAAAGTGAGAACCACAAGGCCTGATGGAGCAGCACTGTTATTTAGAAGACGCCACGATACGATGTGAACCTTGTCTACGCAGACACACCAAAAAGAAGAGAGAAAGCAAAGGGCTGAGAGGTGCTTAAACAACGAATAAACATTAGAGTAACAAATACAACCACAATGAATATTAACACGAAGACAGAAGAAGAAGAAGAAAAAAACACAATAACTATAACGGGCAATCTCTGACTTGAAAAAAAAATGAAAAAGAAAGAGAGTCAGCGACTCTTCTCTCTTCCCTTCTTTTCCGAATTTTGTTTTCTTTCTACGTGTTTGTTCAGCTACAATGAGCAGTGCTTTTCCGTTACTGTGTTCTCTTTTTAAGTTTCTATCAGTGTTAACATACCGTTGTTTAACTCACATTAGCTTTATTTAGTAGTTATAATACTCATTTTTCTCCCTCGTTCGACCGCTTCCTCTTTATTATAATCATCATTTTTCTCTCCTTTTTTTCTTTTTTTCTTGTTTAATGTTCCTTTCCTTTTTTTTTAATGCTATTGTTGTCTTTATTTCGGAGATGCTTCATCTGAATAAACCCATGTGACTTTACCGCCACAGAGAGTTGATGGTTTGACGAGAAACAAAGTAACGAGCCAGAAAGGTGAATCCTATGAAGCCTGCAACGAGGGAAATGAGAAGCGACTTGTTGAAATCCGTATTCAGTAAGTCAAAAGCCTTACCAGAGGAAGAACGCACGTAGAAGATGTCGAGCCCCGAAACCACTACGTGGCAGCTGCTCTCTAAGCGGGTGGCATCCGTGGTGATCTGCTCCGGGAGAGCCAGGCGGTAGCGATGGGTGGCGAAGAGGACACTAGGGATGATCACGTGCGTCAGTTGTCGCTTGTCATCGGAGGGGAAGGGCATCTGGCCGCCGGCTAGGAGCTGACGCAGTTCAAAGATGGCGACGCGGCCGGTCTTGAAGGCGAGGATGATGCTCTTCCGCGCAATCGCGCTGCTGGACGTGGTGACGCTCAGCGACGCGATGGGGCCGCCGAAGACCCCCAGGGTGGACGGGACAATGACGGGCGCCTTGGCGGCGTTGGAGCTGAAGACGCGGTCCGTGCGCGCGAAGAAAGAGGCGATGACCTGCGGCGGGGAGGCGCCCGAGCTCTTGCGCACCGTCGGGCCGGACTCCTCCTCAAAGAGCTCCCACACGCCAAACAGGTAGCGCATCTTCTCCGCGTCCATAAAGTAGTACACAATGTTGTTCTCCACGATGATCATGTGCACAGCGCCCTCGACGTTCTTGTGGCGGACTGTGCCCAAGATGCTGCCCGTGACTGTGTCGAGCGCCACCACCACAAGCGTGGGCAGCTCCTCCTCCATCGGCTCGTAGTAGGCGACGGCGATGACGTTGCGGCAGGGGTAGCGGTGGCGCACCTCATCGATGGGCTCCTCGCCCGTCTTGTTCGGGTAGATGTGCAGGGCGTTGACAACGCTCGTCCTGCCGTCGTCCTCGCCGGAGGCGTGTGCGACGATGGGGTGGGGCGTGCGCATGGACCACGTCGGCACCGCCTCGCTCTTCAGGTCCTGGTCGTACTTGTAGCCCTTGATCACGCCAGTGGCCGCGTGGGCAGTGTAAAACAAGAGGCTCGACGGGGCGTGGTCGCCGTGTATCTGCAGCGTCTTCTTGTCAATGTAAAAGTTCGGCGAGCCAATGAGCATGTTCGAGACCACGCGAATGTCCGTCACGACCTTCTTTTCAATGTCAATGATAACAAAAAACGTGTTGCCGCCCGACTGGCCGCGCACCGACAGGACGTTGTAGTGCTCGCGGTGGAGCTTTGTGAACGTGACGCCGTGCAGCGATGCAACGCCGAGCTTCGCGCGCAGCGGCGCCGAAAAGTCGATGATCACCTCGATCGCGCGCCCCATATGCTCGAAGGGCACGCTGTAGAGCGTGCTGTGGCGCGACACCGCGAGGAGCACCTTGTTGAAGTGGAAGTGGTCCATGGGCGAAAGCGGGTAGCTGATCAGGGTCGCCCGGGGGCTCGCCAGACCTTCTTTCCGCTCCCACACCAGCTTGTCGCCGCCAATGAGATAGAGGTGCGCGTTGGCCGACTTCAACAGCACACACCGCTGCTCCTCCGCATCGACAAACGAGTGGAGGACCGTGACGGGCCCTACCAGATGAGGGAGCTGCACCGTCACCGCATCCGCGCCGGCGTACGTCACCTGCACCGCGTCCTTCACGATCTTGGCCACCACCACCACCGGCTTCGCGCTTTCTCCGTCGTCCGCCAACAAGGTGGCGGCACACGCCTCGCACGCCGTCTCGCTCTCCTTTCCGTCCGTCACCTCGACGACAGCCGCCGCGCTGACGACGAGGGCCGTCTGGCCCAGCACGCTGGCGCCGACCCCGCTCGCGCTGGCGGCGGGGGCGCCGCTCGCGAGCGCGATGACCGCCGTGCTGTCCCCTTTGGTGGCCAACAGGTAGTCCGCGCTCAGCTGGAGGGCCGTCACGCCGGCGCCCAGCGGCAGCTGCTTCTGCGGCGGGATGAACTCGTAGTCAGCGGTCGTGTCCACGTGGTAGAGCGCCGCCTCGTTGCCGTTGTACATGGCCACCAGGACCCTTTCCTTCGTCGCGACGCACGCCGCCTTGGACGAGAGAGACGTCACGGTCAACGCAAAGCTCATGTCGATCATGCCAGTGGTGGGGCTCAGGATGGAGACGGTGCCACGCTCCCCGATCACCGTCACGGCGCGGCCCGAGGAAGCCACGCACAGCGGCTTCTCCGTAAACAGCTGGCGCCATGTCAGATTGAGAGACCCGCTGCCGGTGGGCGAGACGGCCGACACCGCACCCTCCTCGGAAATGAGGTAGAGCAGGTTGGTCGAGGGCGCGTAGGTAGCGCTGTGGACGTCACCGGCGAAGCGGAGGACAAAGTCCCGAAGACCCTGTTCGTCTTCATGGATCGCACTCGCCAGCGCGCAGAGCACGAGCACGGTGAGGAAGATAAGACGCTTCATCACCGCACGAGAACCACTTGAGAGATAATAATATTATTATGCTAGAGGAGAAGAAAAACAGAAAGCGTAAATAGAATAACTAGTAACACTATAACAAACCTATTGAAAGAACACAGAGAAATGTATAGCAACAGAGAGGGAGAGAGACCAAAAAGGGGGATAATACCGCAATCCATTAGAAGCGCATAAGAACGTAACGTCAAGTACAACCATGCATGCATCCACCATGATCATACTAGTAGTGTAACAATAAGATGCATACAAACACACGAAGAGGCGTCATCATCTCCTTTAAAAAAAAAGAATTACACTTAGTATACCGCCTATTATTATGCAACAGGTAATATGAGCTAATTACACAGAACATGGACAAATTGAAGGAGAATAGTATGAAACACCTTAGGTGATTTACGGTCCACCGTGTTCTGCATTTTTTTTTCCTCTTCTTTAATATACTGAGTTTGTACGCACGTGCCGTTCTCTTTCTCTTCAATTAGGACGCTAAGCAGCAGCTTCTGTGTTCACTTCTCCTAGCAAGCCAAAGGAGTGTAAAACGGTCGGCACAAAGGGCGTCTTTGTTGAAAGGAGAGACTCGCCTCGCAGGTCCATTTTGACTATCTTTGCCTGAGGGAACGCGCGCAAGAACAGTTGATGCTGCTCCTTTACCACAGGTTTCTCCGAGCAGACGTACACCGCGACAGGGTGGTCGAACACAGCCGAGCCCAGCTCCGCCTCGCCGAGGTTGACCTTCTGCTGCAGGCCGAGGACGTCATCGCTAAACCGGAACTTTGCCCTTCCATCGCGCATCTCTAATGTGGAGAGCAAGAGAGCCCGGTCTACGGCACTGAGTGACTGGTCCTTGAGAAAGTCATTCACCTCGCGCGCACTAGCCAAGTTGGCAGGGAGGCTCTTGATCACGTTGGCCATCGCGTAGGACTGGGGGTCAAAGCTAAACAGTTGGTCGAAGGACTGGACAAAAAGGGTCACGCCGTCGAACTGCTGCGGCGCATGAAGGGCGGCGCACATGGCGACCATGGCGCCAAACCCCACGCCGCACAGCTTCGCCTTCGCCACCAGCACCTCCCGCTGCAACAGCGCCACATCGGCGGCGCAGAGGAGGGCGTAGTGGTCGGACGTGGAGGGCAGCATGTGGGAGAAGCTGTGCCCGCGCAGGTCCACGGAGTAAATCTCGATGGGGTCCGTAGGCGACAGGCGCGACAGCGGCAGATCTGCGGTGGGCTCGTGGAGGAGCTGCTGCATGTAGGCGTTCGAGCTCAGGAAGTCATGCACCGCCACAATCTTCGACGGCGGACGCGAGTCTAAGTGCCAACGGAAAGCGGAAAGTGTGTAGTGAAGTGGCAACGGCGTGTCCTTGATCGGCATCCCCGCAGCCGCTGCACTCTGATTGAACACATTTTTTACGAAGTTCTTCATTCGACCGAAACACCGCACGTTGTGGAAAACAGGAAAGCTCAGGATTATATGCAACAAAGGGAAAAACAGAAAGGACGAAGAACAACTGTGTAAACAGAAATTGAAGCTTCAAAAAAAGCCACGTAAAAAAAAAAAAGCAAGAAAGAAAGAAGGGGAGAGAAAGAAATTGGTATGGATAACAGAACGCGTATACTATACAGTACTCTCAAGGCCGTTGTGCACTCACACACAATCATCCGACGATCGACATGAAAACGCATTGGAACTTGGAGAAATCACGACGCTGGATTTGAAATTCCTCATTGTCGTATGGATATACAGAGTACTAATGAACATTTTGAATTCAATTTGAAGTTTTTATTACATCGCATGAAGAAGAAAAAAAAAAGACAGTAACAACGGAATACACTCTTAGTTTGGCACACTTACTTTTTCCGCGCAGCGTTCGAGAAGAAACCGAAGAAGGTCATCCACTCGCATTTGGTGTCTTTTCCCTTTGTGGCCGTAGAATAAAGAGAGTCCATTAAGTTCTTCCCGCCACCCAATCCGCTCGCCGCCCGCTTGGCTGTACCGAGGAGTGCACTGGACGAGGAAGGAAACGTATTCATGCACACGCAGTGGACACCACGTACCAAAAGCAGCAGCGCCGCAAGCCAAGGCTCCTCCGTGGCATCCGACTCCGTGCTCACTCGTTGGTTCTTCTGGGTCCGCCGTACGGCAGAGTCACAGACGCCGTCCGTGATGAGCACAGCAGTCTGCACATGCTCGAGCGACACGTTCACCAGCATCTCATACGTCACGACGCTGCTCAGGGGGCCGCAGACGTAGAATAGAATGGAGCCGTTGTGTACGTCCTCCATGCAGCACGACAGATACTCCGATTGGATGGGATACCGCCCGCTGGTGCACGTTAGCACGGTGCCGTTCTTTCCCTTTGGATCGACTCCTAAAATGGACTCCACTGCGTTGGTGACATCGCCGAACGGGTCCACGACAAAAAGAGAAGCGTTGCTGTACTTGGTGGGCTTCACATTGGGTTTTCGTAAGAGCAACGCGGTGGTGAACTCTCGCGACACCATGTGGAACGAGGCAAAACACGGTAGATGCTCTATCGGAAGCGCTTGAAAGACCGTGTCCAGGCACAAGTACAGCGAGTACTTGGCGCTCGCCGACTTGATGTACTCCGCAAACTCGGCGATGAGCGGCATCAAGAGGCTTTCCAGTGCTTCTAGTCGCTCGTGCAGATCCTCCGGCCGTAGGCGCATGTCGTCGCGCTCCTCCTTCGATGCCGCCCCTGCCGCCGGCGGAGAGCTCAGCATCAGTTCCTTCTGTGTATGTAGGTATTTCTTAAACTCCGCCTGCCAAGCGTCTAGACGACTGATGTCCAACTCGCGCCGGCGTACGTGCACCGTCCCGTCGGGTTGCCGCAGGCTCATGAAAACGGCAGAACGGTCTGTGTGAGCCACGAAGGTGAGCACGACGCCGTCCAGCGCGGTTGGATCCACCTGGTCCGGTGTCGCTGACCATTCGCTCGCGGTATTGAACAGCGACAGCATCGGAGAGCACTGGCTCCACTTCTGATACAACGACTCGGTGAAGTCCGTGTCGAACAGCTCGACATGGTCGCGAATGCGCTCCGTAAAGCACCGCGCGAAGCTGCCCTCCTCCGTCGTCACGGCACACCTGCTGGTCGTGGTGAAGAGAAGATGCATGAGGTCGGCGCCCTGCGCGTGCTCGACCGCCGCGCCGGCCGCCTGCAAGCGTCCCCACAGCACGTAGAGGTCTGCGAGGAAGAAGTACAGTCGAGCGGCTCTGTGGTAGCAGCAGCGCAGCTCGGCGTTTCGAATCACATCGCGGCAGATCTTTTCAATGAACAGTGGATTGCCACAGAGGGCATGATTGTACGGCGTGACGAGTCGCTCTTCTTCGACAACCTGCGTGGGCATCTTGGAGTTGTGCGCTTTCGCTCCCGCGCCGGATGTTAACGCAACTGGCACCATCACGGCGGTGTTCCGCCACACCTCATTCAGAGCGGTCACCAAGTAGGTGCCATGCTCACCATGGGCGCCGATCGTCGTCTCGAGGCTGACGCAGAGCTCAAACTGCTTCTGATACTCGCTGCGCAGCAAGGCAGAACGCGCGTCTATGTAGGAGGGATGGTGACCGTTCGCCACAATCTCCGTCGACGACAAGAGAAGCTCCATAATGTTAAAACGGGATGCATCCACCAGGTCCTTCTCCTCGTAGACAATCCGGTAGTGCTCGAGGGCGTTGATCATCTCCTTGGTGATCTCCACGGACGGCTGCACCCACTCGTGCTGCCGCTGCGCTGTCTCATACTGTGCGTTATTGGCCTCCGAAGGGTCGCGCATGTACTGTAATACCTTGTCCGTCAGCTCCTGCGGCGCGGCGGTGGTCGGCAGATTGAGGTCCCCCATGGTCATGCATCGGTAGCCGACCAGTACGCAGTCCGCCACCACCTGCATCGCGTACAGCACGTCGGCCTTCAACTGCAGGAGGTAAGAGAGCTCCGTCAGCAGCGAAGGGGTCAGTGCGTTCCCAACGGTGCCGTTGAAGAAGGGGACGAAGAGATCCAGGTCCCTCTGCGCGTCGTGCAGGAGACTGTCCAGGAAAGTTTTGCGCGCCTTCAATGTAGAGAACATGAGGCTGCACGCCGCCACGGTCTTTCCGTTGCTCACCATCCACGTGTGATTGACCGCCTCATCCGTCAGCAAGGAGAGCTGCAGCGCCAAAAGACGATTCCTCCAACTTCCCGACGTCGCGAGGTACGCTTGCGCTTCCTCTTGATGTGATGGCAGCGCATGCTCCAGCGCGCCGAGACTACTCATCTCGAGTATGCGCTGGCCGATGTGTCGATGGAGCATCTCCTCCATTTGGTCCGCTTGTTGCATACGCAGCGTGGCCCGGATATTGCCGCCGCTTTCACCCTTACATCGAGCGTGCGCAATCACAGCCTGCAGCGCCACCACCTCGGAGGCCGCTGCCTCCTTGTTGTGGATGACTAGCTGCAAGTCGATGCGCAGCAGCATTAGCTCCATGAATAGCGTGTGTGACAAGGAGGAGAAAAAGGTCGGGTCCGATTGCAGCATGTCCATAGCCTTTCGATTGTCGCACCGGAGTACGCGACACTTCACCATCAGCAGCAGACAGCAGCCCATACCTTCGACGTCCTCCACGCGGTCGCACACACGGTATAGAGCCTTGGCGTACCGCTCCGCTTTCTCCGTGTTGCCAAAGTAGTAATAGAGGCGGGCTTTTCGTAAAACAATGTCGTGCAAGGTACCGGAGAATACCCTCGGGTGGACCCCGTCGTTGGCCTGATTCGCACTGGCGCTGGGCGGCTGCACCTGCGCAAGCCCATCCTCCACCAGTGCGCCGTACTCCAGCGAAGGCTCCGGCAGCCCGTACAGCTCCACCCCCTTGCGCCCGGCGTTGCACAGACACGCAGCCTTCTGGCTGTACATGAAGACGCATTGTTTCACCAGCTCCGTCCGGAAGTGCGACTCGCCGTAGCGCTGTGCCGCTGCTAGATACGTCCACTGACACACGGAGAACGCAAACAGCTCCATATTATGGTCCAGAAGATAATCAATCATAGACAGATAAATCTCTTGCATGGCCTCCGTATTCTGCGCCGGATGAACCTCGTTGTTACCGGAGAGCGCTCGCAGGAGGCGCAGATCGACCACGTAACCGAGCCACTGTACCGTGTTCTGCGGCAGCGCCTGTGCCTCGTACCACTTGTTGGAGTCTGCAGCCGCATCATCCGCTGCCTCGCATTCCATCTCGCGCGCCTGCCGATCCACGCAGTGCCAGACACATTCAATGTAGTGAAGAAAGAGTAATGCGCAATCTCGTTTTGTGGGAAGAGGGTGTTGGTGGGGCACACTTGCCTCACCCCCTGCGCCTCCGCCACCCGCCAGTCGGGCCGGCGCGTCCCCCGTAATGGAAAAGAGGAGGTACACCGCTCGAATCGCGCAAAGGATCTCGCTGAGAGACCCCATGCGTTCCTTTGCGACCCCACCGGTCGTCCGCATCAGGGTGCCTTGCGTTCCACGGCCGCGATTGCTTCCCTGGAGCGTGGAGGCTGCGACGGCGGACGGCACTCTGCTGCGCGTGCCGGGCGCGGCAGTCGGCTGCGGGGTCACCGCGTCCACGGCGCTCAGCAGAAGCTTCTTGACGTCCACCAGCGACAGAGCACTCCTCTGGATGCAGAAGGAGGCGAAGTGAATCAGCACGGTCGCCTTCGTGAGCGGCTGGGCCTCGACCGCCACAACCGCGCGCCGCCAGGCCTCCTGCGCTTGCCGCTGATCCTCCGTGACCGTGGCCAGCGCCATCCATGCCATGGCCTCGGACTGGGGACTGCTGCTCTTGGCAGTGCGAAGCGAGCTTTCCACGGGAAAACCCAGCTTGCTTCGGGCTGTCACCTCATCCACGCAGAACCGGCTGTGGAACTTTGTCGGCAGCACTTTGGTGAGGTCGGCTACCACCTTGATCCCTTCCTTGAGGGAATCCACGGTGGGACAGCTTTGAAGGAGCCAGCGGCCGAGGGTCGTGATAATCTCCAGCAGCCGCTCTTGCTGCTCGTCCTTGTTGCGGTTGCTTAGGGAGAAGGAGAAGTTGCCCTGGATGGACCGCGACAGCATCATTTTCAAGCTGGGAAACAACAGTGTCTTTTCACACGATGTACGGATCAATCGGTCCACCACCTCGTAGTACAACGTCAGCGCCTCCGCAATTTGGTGTGTTCTTGTCGAAGCGGCGCCATGAGAGGCAGCAATCGCGGAATTTGTCGTCAGCTGCACAATCCTCAGTCCCAGCTGGTGCTGACTCGCCAGGTCCATTCCTTGGATACGATCCTTAAGGAGCGTAGCCTGCGTGAAGAGGACGTGCGCGTACCACATCCAGTCCGATTCCCTCGGTTTCGGAAAAAGGGCATCGGCCGTCGAGAGAACCACCGCGGTCCGCCCGGGGACGGCAGTACCGCTGTTCAGGGTGCCGCTCAGCACGTCCTTCTTGCTCACCACGAAGAGTGTGCCCCAGCCCAACTTGCCGTTCTTGTACAGGAAGTCCGCAATGTCGCAAACGTCCACGGCCGTCCGCTCATCCCTACACGCCACGGCCAGGTCGACCATGCGGCCGCAGAGCTCGACGGACGGGTCCTCCTTCAGCAGCGCGAGTGCGTCCTTGGCGACAAGGGCGGCCCGCTCCTCCTGGGTCACGGGCCCGAGCAGCTTTCCCAGGAGAAACAAGAGCTGCTCCTGGGGGTGCGGCACGGGCTCCATCTTCGACACGTTATGAAGCCGGCACACGGTCGGGTAAAGCAGGCACAGCGTGGACTTGGCCGCCGGCGAGGGGACGCGCTGGATGATTTCCCAGCACACCTCCTGCGCCTTCTTGAGCAGGGCGCTGCTGCTGTCCACCCTGGTGAACTTCATAATGTACTGCACCAAATCGTCGTAGGCAAGAGCGCCCCCGTCCGCCCGTCGCACGGGGTCGCCCTTCAGCCTCATGTAGTCAAACAGCAGCGTCAGCACGTACAACACGGCCAGCTCGACCATGAGTGCAGATTCGTGTAAAGAATGGATGCCGACACCCACCACGTACTCGTACATGTCAGCAAACTTCGCGGACAACCCAACGAACCTTCCAGAGGAGATAAGGGGTCTGCACACGCTCATAAACGTCTGTGTCGCATTGACAATGACGTGGAGACTCGGAAACCCCATTCCGTGGAGATTGTGGCCGATGGAGGCGGCCTGCAGCAAGTGCGGGAGTATGGTGGTCGCCGCCGCGTCCTTTTGCGGCGGCGCCTCCTCCTCCGCGCTCGCCTGCTCGGCGAGGAGGACCTCCGCCAGGCACTGGTGGCCCTCCGCCTTCGCGAGGAGAATGCCCTTGTACCGCTCGTCGACGAAGGCCGGGAGCTCACTCAAGCTTTTCGCCGTGGACTTGGCGATGGGGAGCAGCGACGAGGTGAGGTCCTTCATACACTCCCGCAAGAGGGACACGTAGAGCTCGGCGAGCGAGGAGGAGACCATGACCGCGACGCTCGTCGCACCGGACGCGGGCGAGGCCGTGCCCGCCTTGGCCCCTCCCTTGTGGGCGTTGGTGTTCTGCTTCCCCTTCGACGCGTGGGGCTCTGCGGACTCGGCCTCCCCGACCGGGACTATCGACAGGGGGAGAGGGGGCAGCTTGTTGAAGGCTGCCTTGATGAGGAGAACCCGCTTCGACGCGGTGGAGACCACCTTGGACTGCTCCAAGTTGTACAGGGCCTCCTCCTCGGGGCGCGAGAAGTGGCTGCTGTCGGCTTGGGTGCGCGCCTGTGTGCGGCGGAGCAGCCACAACAGCGGAAAGTCCATCGGGTAGCTCAATCGGCCATTCTCTAACACAACGGAGTAGTCCTTTTGAAGTGCCAAAAAAATACGCTGCGCGAGGTGCGCCAAGTTGTCTTCACTGAAGTCCACAAGACACGACTCGTAGGTGACATCGACAAAGAACTTCGTTTGGGTATAGAGGGAGGTGGTTTCGTCCAGCGTTCGGCAAATCTTGCGGATCGTCTGGCGGATGCTGCCTACGGTTTCCTCCTGCAGCAGCGGCATGCACAGAGCCCACAGGAGCGCGCAGCCGACCTGCAAGCAGTACGCGCGCTCGGATACATCTTCTATCATCCGCGCGGTGCCCATCGCCGACTCCACTTGGTGCAAACACGTTTTCATCTCCGCCACCATGCGCGCGTCGAGGTACGAGGTGTCGATCGCGTCCGACAGGTCCAGCAGCGCCTCCTCCTGGCACTTGACAATGATCTTGCCGTACATGCCAAACGTTTTGCACCGAGGGCTCGTGTGGGCGCACAGCTGTTCAGCTGCTGGAAGCGAAACGCGCGTCTCCTTCCCGGAAAAGGCTAACGCCAGCACCACGTCGGCAAGGACCTCTTCGACGACCGCGGGCGAGACGGTGACGCTGTCGAGCGCGTTGGTCCGCGCCGCCCTCGTCTTGGGCCGCCCGTTGCTGGCGCTCGTCGTGTTCGCCGGCTCCGGGCCCTTCTCCAGCGCGGTGAGCTTCTCGTAGCTGGCCAGCAGCTCTCCCTTGACGCTTTCTGCCTCGACATGGCCACACAGCACGACTTGCGAGGCGTAGACTGCCTGAAAGACAGGGTGTTTGGCAAAGATGTTCTCGCCCTTGCTCCCCTTCGGGTTGTGCCCGTCGCGCTCCAACGTCATTGTGGCGGTGAAGCGCAGAATCTGCACGAGGAGACGGTCGTTCTCGAGGCGCGAGGCAAGCTCCAGGCACTGGTGGAGCTGGGTCAGCGCGTCCGCGTAGCGCCCCAGGCCGCGGAAGCAAACCGCGTAGCGGAAGAGCCACTGCACGCGTGTGTGGTCAAAATTGGTCGTCAGCAAACGCTCAAAAATAGAAGCGACGAAGCCGATTACATCCACAATTTCCTTGTGCTTCCCAGCCTCGTAAACCGGCGCGAGCACGGTCCACAGATGGTCCAGACCTAGCGCCAGCACCCAACCGTCGTTGGGGTACTCCGCGACCGCTACCGATATGCCATGCAGCACGCAAGTCGCACACGCCTGTCGCTCGCTCACCCACTCCTGCCCGCGGAGCGACGGGGACATGTCATGCAGCCGCACGGCGGCCTCGCAGTAAAAGCTCCGGGCCTGCAGCGACGGCGAGGCCACTTTGCCTTGCGAGAAGTGCGGGAGGCACTGATGGGCGACATCCCACAGCTCCTCTTTGATCGCTACCTCGCAGCAAAGCACAAACAACTCCACCGGAAAAGAAATGTTCTGTCCGCGAAGGTTAAGCTTGCGCATGTCATCATAGACCTCATTAATGGCATTCCTGGAGAGAAACGGGTTTTCTAAAGCTGCTCTAAGTTCATTGATCGTTGCCGACATCCTCGAGATGACGGAAGCGACGTAATATATCTGTGTGTGTGTGTGTATTATATGTATATATTACAAGAAAAATACTCAAGTTCCTTCAAAGTCAAGAAAAAGAAAAAAAATAGGGAGGGATGAGAGAGTTGAACAAATCAATACAAAAATAAATAAATGTATAATCCACATAGACAGAGATAAATAGGCAAAGGACATGCGGATTTATACGTTCAAACGGCACATTTAGTTAATGCTAAAAGTGAAGTAACAACCACGTAAGGAGAAGGCACGGCCAAAAAAAAAAAGAAACACACCCAACATGGAGAATCGTTCCCACACGCAGACGCAGGCAAGTAGGTAGCCCCAGCCATATACACGTAGTGACGACAGTACGCATCAAACATGGTACAAGAACGGCGTACAGAAAACAACAACACCATGAAACCAAAGTAGACTAGCATGGACACGGACGCCACTCAGCACAGCTCCCCCCCCCCATAGGTCTACTCCTTTAGCATGCGTTCGACGCAAGCGTAGCGCAACGCGTCGAGAGAGGAATGCGTGTACCTGATGAACATGTCACTTGCGATCGAAGGAGCGACGCAGGCAACGAAGTTGTTGTACGACTCCTCGAAAAAGGCCGCCTTGGAGTCGTTGGACGCGTTAATCTCATTGTGGATATCCTGTGCCACGTTGAGGGCTTCTAGAAACTGCTCCATTTCGATGTGATGAGTGAACTGGTGCGCCCGCTTATGTGACTCCAGTTGCCGTATCTGCGCTGCCGACGGACTAAACGAGGTGCGAAACTTGAGGAGGTCGAGCCAGCCACGCACCGGCTCTTGGGCCGGCGCCTTCCCCGTGTCCTCTATGGCGCGTGCTAAATCAAACGCGGCGGCCTTCACAAAAGAGGGCCCGGGGATCCCCTTATCCGCAAAGAGGAGAAGCGGCCGCGACATCAGATTCATATCTTCGCTTTCCGCATCCTCTAAAGTGGCGGACAGCTCACTGCGAAACGGGTTGCCTTGTTTTATTTGTGCCTTTAGTGCCTCAAAGTTCAGTGCGATCGAAATCAGCTTCTTGCTGGTATACCCAAACTCGGCCGTCTCCTTACTGGCCATCTGCTCCACCATCCCCTCCTGTGACGACACAATATTCGACACCTCCGAGTAGTAGTGCTGGGCCATGGCAATATCGTCAAACTCAGCTAGCATCGGCTTCGCCTCTTTCGCGTACGCATCCCGTTTCCGCTTTATTTCCCTGTCGAAAACGCGCATCTCTTTGTCATGGGCACGCTCCGCCTCGCTATGTCTGAGACGGGCTTGGGAAAGCTTCGCACGTGTTTCCTCATTGCGCGCTTTTTCAGCCGAGAGTGCATCCTCAGGACTCGAAAAGAAAAAAACAGATGCCAGTTTATCTTTAAAAGTAGACATGGCGACGAAATAAAGACGGCAGAGAACGATATGTACACGTGTTTCCTGGTAATTCCAAAAGAGAGAAGTAAACAAAGCAACGAAAAAAAAAAGAAGAAGAGGAGGAAGACGGGAAGAGAGCAGTGAACGTAAACCGAAGATGCAAATCCATCAAACACACAGCACACATGAACGGCCTTGATGTTGAACGGACGCGTGAAGTATAATTAATAATAAAGCCGTCTCGTTTTGTGATACTCACAGACTCGAATGTGTTAAGTTAGCAATTATAATGGAATGTACACGCTATCAAGCGGAAAGAAACCAACAAGGAGCACAGAAGGAGGATGCATTACTTGGCCTGGAAAAAGGTTGGGTGCTTCCTGTACAGGGGCGATAGCTCATCGGGCTCAATGTGGAGCAGCATCGCAATCACCGGCAGCGTGTGCATAAAGACACTGATATCGCCGTATTTGGAAAAGAGGTTGAGTAGGATGGACCGCAAGTAGGCTACTTGTTGCCCATCGAGCGCATCGGCAGGGAGGATGGTGGTGGACGCCCCTTGTTTGAGCGTCATCAGCTCCTTCTTCACACTCCACAGCTCCTCCGTCATGGAGACCAGCGCTTGACGTTTTTGGAAAATAATCTGCTTGGCCTCTTCCAGTGTTTGAGGGTTCTCGGTCTTTTTGGCGTCCTCGCTCGTGGAATGGTTGGGCGCGCGCTCCTTGCTCTTGAGCACCTGAACCTCCTTCATCAGCCGGTCCACCTTCTCCGCCAGTCCGAGCTTTTCCTTCTCCAGCTTCTGCTGCTGGTTGAGCAGCTCCTCGTAGGCCGCGCCGTCGCGCCGCGTGGCGCTCGCACTCGCGGCCGCGCTGTCCGCCTGCCGCAGCTGCAGCACCCGCAGCTGCTCCAGCGCCCGCGCGGCGCGCTCCTCGCCCTCCTCGCGCGTGAGCTGCAGCTCCTCCTCGTAGCGGCTCACCAGCCGCGTCAGCTCGTCGCTGTGCTGCGCGAGCAGCGTGCTCTCGCGCTCCATGAACTCGTCCCGCACGCGCTGCAGGTCCCGCTCCCGCTGCTCGTCCATGCGGTTCACCTGCTCCATGTTGGGCCCCTGCAGGAAGGAGGCCTGCTGCTTCTCGAGCGCCTGCCGGGCGCTCTCCGCCGCCTCCAGGCGCGCCGAGAGCGTCGCGAGCGCCTCGTCCCGCGTGCGGACGGCGACCTCGCTACTGTGGAGATCGCCCCGCAGCCGCTGCAGCTTGTCGGTCAGCTCGCTCACTTGCTCCTGCAGAGACTCGCAGTTCTTCGTCTGCAAGCGCAGCGTCATGGTCGTGCGCCGCTTATAGGTCTCGTACTCCTCCAAGGTGGAGCTTTTACCAAGATACTCCCAGGCACTCGTCGACACGCCTTCCAGCGCCGTGGCGTAGAGAGACGCCGTTTCCAGAGCGTGGCGCACTTCACGTTCGGCGAGCGCGGCAGGCACACCGGTCGTGCTCGTGGCAGTACCGACCAGCGCTTCCAGTTGAACACGTTTTTTTTCTGAGACGGTCAAGTCCTCGGTCAAGCTAACCACTCGCGCGCGCAGTTCATCCACGCCTATTTTGGCCTTTTCTTTCCATTGTATTAGCTTCGCTTGTGACTGTGCGAGCTCTTCTGTCAAGAGCTTCACTTGGCTCTCGAGATCTGCGGTAGTGGAGCTCAACATCATCAACTACGTTACTAGAGACTGCAGGAGAGTTGAGTGAAGAAGAGAATAGAAGAACAAGAAACGTAAACAGATATGTAGGTTTCATCCAACACAACAAAGGATCACGCAAGCATGAACAACGATGAGCATAAAAAACGCAAAAAAAGAAAAAAAGTGTGTGCATGTAAGTGTGTGCATGTAAGCGTGTGTGTGTGTGTGTGTGTGTGTGTGTGTGTGTATGTGGGTTGATTAATCATCCGTAACCAAGGATCATAGAGAAAACAAAGTTTTACTGTGGACAATGTGAAGCAAATAGCGCCTGCACAAAACGGCCAAACGCAGGGCGTCGTGGCTTTCCTCATCTGTTTTTTTCTACAAGAAAAAAAATAAGGACCATCGGAGTCGTATGTAGTATTCGCAACGTGTAGCTTTCCTATAGGTTCTGATGACGACGCCCTTCTTGTGGTGCTTTACTTGGGCGCCTCTGTCTCCGTGTCGCCGTACTTTTGGGCAACCATGTTTCTGGCCAAAGGCCCACCGGCCTGCCAGGGCGTGTACACCGCCGGGGCCTCGCGGCGCCGCTCCTCCACCACCTCACGGCGGACGTTGCCTTGGAGAACGCCAATTGTGTCCATCGTGTCACGTGTGTCGTTGTCCGTCTTCCACGGGTGCCACGATGTCCGGTCTTTGTTGCCCTTGTACTCTTTCAGCTGATCCGTCGTATAGCTCCATCGGCCGGCCACAATGCGCTTCTGCGTCTGGTACGCATTGTACACGTAGTACCCTAGAAAAGACGAGACAACGACAAGGAACACGGCAAAGTCCATAATCCCAAAGGAGCGGTACTCCTTCCTGTCAGCGGTTTGCCTATGAATGGTTCCCGTCAAGTCATCGTAGTTCATGCGCTTGAAGTTGACGTCCCCCTTCTGCTTAGCGCGATCCTTCCCCCTGTCGTGGCGGTGCGTCATCATGATGTTCTCCGCCTCCTTGAGCATGAGGAACTGCTCTGTCGTACCGCCGTGGTCCGGGTGGAACTTGAGTGCTAGCTTCTTGAATCGCTTCTTCACCTCCTTCTTGTTCCAGTCTTCGTCCAGCTGAAAGCCGAAAATGGTACACGCCTGCTGCAGTGTCATCAAGCCCCGGTCGCCGGACACACCGCCGTGATCTTCGTACGCTAAGCGGAGAATGCTGCGACGGAACATTGAGTTCTCTTGATTTATGTATCTACGTTCAAACAACCGCTCCCCAGAATGCTTCTGCTCCTATGGATGGGGAAGTAAAGAGAGGTAAAAACAAAAAAGAGAAGAATACACAAAGAAGGAGGGGAAAGATAAGAATAAAAACGATCACCAGAAGAGAAATAACCACATAACAAACGTACAAAAGCGCCAGCGGAACGTCAGAGCAAAACAACAACAACAACAAACAAATTAATAATAATAAAAGAAAGAAACAATATATGGTTGTTGTGCTGAAGTGCACTGGCATACAATTCTAATTATTTACATATCGAGTTGGGCTCATTAAGTTACGGTCTGTATTACATTCGTCGCGTCGTCTTAATACATGTTGTGCGCCCTGCTTCATGCCTTCCATCTCGTTCTCTCCTTCTCAAAGTGATGATAGAGAGGGAGAGTGAGGGTGGGACATCAGAGGGATGCTGAGTTGGAGACGCACAGATGAACTAACCCCACGTCAGAGGTCGGATGATTGACAGCACCTCATAGATGCACCGTCTCAAGAGAAAATTCGTGGTGCGCACCTGCTCTTGTAGCTCGGCCTCCTCGTGGTGCACGAGCAGCAAGTTGTACAGGTTGAAGTGCGTCTCTGTACCCTCCACCAAGTCCAGTCGAGGCGCCTTCTCCTCTTCGGTGAACTGGCTGTACGCACAGTTGTCTTTGCGGTAACGCACCGCGTGCCAAACGTCTTGCGGCAATTCCTGGAAGTTTGCATTCGTGTAGTCCTGATCGTCGTCCTCGCTGTGACATGCCTTGCTCATGCGGAAGAGGGCCATGTCTGCGTCCTCGCCGTACTTGTTGTGCACGGAGTATGCGAACGTGTAGAAGAGACTAAATTGCGCCATATCCGCGTAGAGCTTGCTCTCCAAGGCTTTGCTTTTCGGGACTACGCTATCCAAATGCTTGCTGTCCTCGTCCGAGAGCGCGAATTTAAACCCTGCCTGGGCCAGTTCGCGAAACATGGTGGTGGGTTGGAAGAAGCGCTCCCGCAGGTGGGCAAGCTCCACATCATCGGGCGAGAGAAGCTTGCACGATGCCTCACGCAGAAGAAACCGAAATTCTCTGTCACCCATGTCGTTGCGCTTCCTGCCTTCCAGAACGAGCAGTACCTCTTCATAACTCAGAGGCTGAATGAACCACGAATCGTACAAGGCGTCGTACACCGTCTCCTGCAGCAGTGCAAAACTGGCCAGCTCGCTCGTCATGAACGTGGCGCGCCGCGGGTTCGGCTCGGCCCGCGCCGTGCCGGCAAACTGCGCACTGAAGATGGTGTGCGTGATGGGCTCCCACTCGCACGTCTCCTCCACCCACTTGCCCACAATGAGGGAGCCGGTGCGAATCACAATGTTGGAGGGCACCTCGAAGCTAATGCGGAAGGCCGGGTCCTCCGTGCGCGCCTCCGCGGTGCGGGGCGGGTAGTCCTCCACGTTCAGCCGGTGCGACCGCTCCGTCTCGCTGCGAAGCGTCCAAGGGCCCTGCTTGGTGGGCCGATCGCTGAAGGAGACCACATCGGCCTTAAAACTGCAGTTGAGGGCGTAGAATTCCTTTCCGACGGCGCTGTGGCCGCAGTGGGTGTCGAACGACAGCTGCAACACACGCACAGCCACGTTCTCACGGCTCAGGCCCATCGCCTTCGGCAGTTTGGGCTGCGTGTTCGCCCTGGGATCGAGCCGGACGTCAATATCGGGAAAGAGCAAGGACGTAAAGCTGCGCGTCATTTCGTGTATCTTGATCCAGAAGCCATACTTGAGAATGGGGTTGTTCTCGGGAACCATCTGCGTGAAAGTCTCGCCGTCCCCGCCGGTGATGAGCACGTCGTGGTGCAGCAGCAGTTGAACCGAGACAAAGTCCAGCGTTCGCAGAATCTGCTCGTACACTAGCGTCAGATTGGTGTTGTGGAACGCTACTAGGGCGGCGTCCCCGGTGCTGGCCGCGGCCGCCACGTCGCGCGACCGCTGGATCGCCTCGACCAGCTCGTAGGCCTGCAGGCACTGAGTGAACTGCGACTGCACCATCTTCTGGCACTGCAGGGCGGGCATCGTTTGTTCGCCACGTAAAAAGCGAAGCCGAACGATACCATTACCGTTCTCAAAATCCTTGGATGAAAAAACGACTGTCTCCGGCGTGAACTGTTCAAATCGCTCCTGTTCGTCTCGCCATACGCTAAGAAAGGTATTGATTTCTGCCTCGCTGCGAACGTTCGGTAGATGCACAAACGTCGGAATCTCCTTCCAGCGGAGGTGTTTTTCGTATTCCTTGAAAGCTAGTGCCTCCTCCGGCACAATTTCCTTATGCAGGGACTTACTCTTTTCCTTTTCTAGCTTCAGCCGTTCTCGTTCTACCGTGGCATCCAGGTGGTAATAGTCGCGCTGTGCCTTATCCTTCTTCTCGGCCTGCAAGCGCTCTTTCTCATGGTCCTTGTACATTTTCTGTGCCGTTGTCGTCGCCGTCTCCAAGGCGACCTGTTGAGGGTTCAGCTTCTTCACCGGCTCATTCTTCCCCTTGGACTTGCCACCTGCGGGCTTCGGTGGCATGCGCAATGCACAAAGAGAAAGATGCAAATGACTTCCTTGACCTTGTTTTCTGTGAAGTGGGAAAAAAGAAAAGAAACAAGAGAAGCAAAGATAGCATCATTCGTACCGGTGTGAATAGCATATAGTTATACAAAAGGTGATGGGGTACAGTATCAAGCTTCTTGAGCAGAGTGAAGAGGCCATCATTCAAACATACAGATACAGCATTAAAAAAATGAACAAGGTGCTATCTGTTCGTGGATACTAATGTGTTCCTTCTTTTATAGAAATGTCTTTCTCTTTTTACTTGACAGTCATCATCATAATAAGAATTATACATATAAAGAACTCATTGCTAATGTCAGTTTTAGTTTAATAACAACAACAAAAAAAAAGATGCTTCCTCCCTTTCACAAGTCAACACACACAAAATATGTCATTTCTTATTTCTTTTGTCAACACACAATACTCTCTCGAATACAGACAAAAGGTACAAGCAAAAGAGAAAAAGGAGATAAAAAGAAAAAAATCCTCATTAGTTTCAATCAGTTTTTTTTTTAACTTTTACCTACTTTACCCCCTTGGTAGGCATTTCGAATTATAAAGATAATACCAATAGCAATAAATTCCAAAAGCGATATAAAAAGAACAAATGAAAACAGAAACAGATCGAGAAGAACAAGAACAGCAACAAAAATGCACATCCTTTAATCACCTCTCTTTTTTCTTGTGTAAACACGCGGAATAAGAGGCTGCAATCATACTTGATTTGGTGCGTCCGTTTTTTTTTTCTCTGCACACGGTTCCCTATAACGATGATAAGTCTTCCACAGACCCACCTTTGATGAGTAATGATTTGTCCTTGCGCGCCGCCTCATAGCCATCGAGCTCCAGTATGAGTGGCCGATCGATACTCAGCACATAGGGCTTTCCACCGATCTGCTCAACAAGGTCCTGCAAGATGTCTGTGCTGCTAGCTGTGACACTCTTCGTACCGCTCATATCCTTGACAGACAGAATCCACTTTTTCTTTGCCTCCTTTTCTTTTTCTTCCGGCATCAAGAAGCGCTTTACTACACGCGTAAGGACTTCGCTTCCCGTCTCCCTCATGTCTTCGGAGAGGCTAACGGTCGTGGGGAAGCCGAAGTAGAACTCGCCTGACCGCCGGTTGCAGAAGTAGACGTCGACCGACTCGTAGCCAGGGAGGCTCGGTGAGTGGAGGTCTAGCACCCACGTCAGCTCTGTATCGCACCGCAGCGACACTTCCTCCGTGCACGTTTCCACCCTCTCACGGATCTTGCCGTTCTCCACCAGAAACAGCCGAAACACTTGATCACACGCTTGTTTGTTCTTTTCGTACCGTTTCAGTATGGCATCCGGCATGTCGCTACCTACTTGCATGATGGCATTGCGCACCAAGTTATTCAAGTTGGTCTGCGACTCACTCCGTCGTAGGAAAATGCGAGGCTGCTTTGCCCACCCCAAGTTCATCACCAAAATGGTGCTGCAGTCCACTTCATTGATGGGAATGGGGAGAAAGGTGAAATACAGCACGTTATTGCCGCCACTATAGCCGTTCCAATACGAACTGTACAACATGAGGCTCAACGGCGTCTCCTGTGTCTTCCCCTCCGGGAACTTCATGCAGGGCCACACCGGCTGCGAGGAAGGGAAGCTAACCGCGCCGCCCTCCCGACGGTAGAACGCGATGTACTCTTTCGACTTGGGCATATCCGCAAACTTGGACTTTGTCAGCGTGTCGAACACGCCGCCCTGCAGAGCCGAGTAGAGGGTGTAGTCCGGCAGGGTGAGCGAGAACGTCTTCTTGGGTACGGCCATGTGCATCTTGTTGACAAAGAACACATCCGTGGTGGTGAGTTGCCGCTTTTCGTACAGCTGTCGCACCCGCTCCCGGTCGGCGGCGGTGGGACAGATGATGAGGTTGGCGCCGTCCACGATGTCCTCCCAGCTCTTGACAGCCACCACGTTTGGGTCGTTCGTCCGCATGCCACTACAGGAGACGATGCACCATCCCGACGGAACCGCACTGAAGAGCTCGCTGCGCGAGGTGATGACTTTGGCCTTGGACAGCACATTGTCTTCAATGTGGCGAACAAAACAGACAAAGTGATCCGCTTTGGGGCTGTCCAGGATTTGCACAATGTAGAGTCTGTTCATGTAGGCAAAGTAGGGAGCTGATAAGCGGTGGTACAGCGAGTTGGAAACCGACTGCCAGTTGTACTCCAGCAATCGGATACAGCGAGGGTCGACCCCAAGCGCCTCACCAAACACCTTCATCGCTTCCTGGCCGGGCGTGTTGCTGTCGATCTTGATCTCGCGTGACTGCGCTGCAAGGGCATTCGGCACGCTGTCGAGCACGTCGACAAGGTGCTCGTTGCAGACGAGATAAGTCACCTTACAGGAGTTCATGCTAGACTTGCGAACTGCTTCGATCTTGTGGGCGATTTCCAAAATGGACTCCGGTGGCTCCTCCTCCGCGAGGACAGTCTCTTCGCTCTCTTCGTTGACAAAGACAAGGAGCGAAGCGCGCTCGTTTTCGAAGAGACGGTAGCGCGCCTGCACGGACTGCCCACCAAAGGCCGACTTGAGCACCTCCGCCGCGCTGGCGGTTTCGACGACGTCATCGTCAAAGCGCACCCACTCCTCCCCAAAGCGCACGTAGGCGTAGTAGTGGCCCATCGTGGCGCTGCCCGCGTGGGTGAGGATGCTGCGGAGCCTGTACTTGGCCCCCAGAGGTGTTCTGGTGCTCTTCGCCTTGAGCTTCGTCATCTTCTCTAAGCTTTCCTTGTCCAGCTTCAGCGTGCTCTCGTCGATCATGAAGTCGTTCAGATCGAGATCCAAGTCAAAGGACCAGCGGTTGCTGAGGGTGACCAGATCGAAGGTCTCCGTATCGAAGGCGACGCGGTTTGGGTGAATGAGCAAGACCGGCGGCACGTCGAGAAAGCGCTGGCTGCGCTCGATGTTATGCTTCGTCGGTTTCGCGCCCGGTGTGATCTCCAGGGTGACCCCATCGATCTTTTCAGCCGCCACAAACGCGGCGAGTGACTCATTAATGGTGCTCTTGTCCTTGACCACCAGCTCCACGTCGTAAAACTCTTCTAACCTGTCCGACACGTAATCCACGCCTTCCACGACCGTGGATCGATACACCATCTTGCCGCTGAACATGTCGCGGATGAAGTTCTCCTTCGGGGTTCCCTTCAGCGTGTTCTCCAGGCTGTCGAAGAGCTGCTGCGTCATCTCGTGCACATCGTGTTGCACGGTCGCCTCGGAAGCATCCCAACCAAAAGCATTCGTAAGCTCCACCGTTGTGATGTTCGCCGACTGGGCAGCCAGCTGCGCAAAGATATTCTTCAGCGCCAATGCAACCGGGTTTTTCTCGTCCACCTCAAGATTAAAGATCTCCTTTCGAAAGCTGGGCAAGTGAAAAAGCGCCTGGATGACTGTGTTCAGGTAACAGGTGCACCCCTGGTTTATAATACCCACAAAGCGCTCCGTAGGGTCCGTCATGACGCTGTGTGGAGAGGGAAGAAGAAGAAGGGATGACAAGCAACCGCGAAGGGAAAGAACGGCTGCGGGTCTGATTGAACGTCAACAACGTATACTGTTTATGTGTATAGAGAAACGAGAATCTTGCATGAGGAGAAAGGTGCAGGAGAGGAAAGGGATAAGGACAGTGAGCAATGCAGGAAGTACACACCTACTGCCGAGTATGATAACGACATCTGCAACCGTAACAACAAAAAAGAATACATGTAAGTATAGATATACATGCGTGTCATCTCACTCAGAACTTCCTCACGAAGATGAGACTGACGCTGGTGATAAAAGATGTCAGAGTGATGAGTAGAATGTACATATATAGAACATGAAGTGAAAAGCAAAAAGTAGTGGACTGATACAGGAGAAAAAAAAAGAATGCCTCCCAGCACCTGCAAGTGTAGGATTCTGTATTAGATTTGAAAAGGTCGTTTTCTTGCGAAATCTGTTTGGGCCAACTTGGTGGGGTTTTTTGAAGAGCTCTCCTTCTTGGCGGGCGGCAACGACGACGACGTCGCCGCCAACCGACTCTCCTGCACCGCCGCCACAGAGCGCGCATTCGCGCGCTGGGCGAGCTCCTCGATGAAGCGGACTTGCTCCCGCTTCGTCTTTGGGTCGCACGAGTAGGCAGTGACGTACTCCGGGCCGTCTTGGTGAATGGTAGCGGCCACTTTGGCGTTGCGCAGTGCATGCTGGCGAATGAGCTCCTCCTTCTTGTCCGGTGTGAGGAAGGCGTCATCCAAAAGCGCTGCGACGGGCTTGTCCATCGGAGGCAGTTCATCCTCGTCATGAAAGGTAACTTCCTGGGACGCAGGGGGGACCATCTCGGAGGGAGAGGGCCTTTCGGTCCCAACGACTTCCGGGTGCTTGTCCATCCGCTCCGAGGGAAGCACACCAACGTTGCGCTGCATGAGTACCTGTGTCACCAGATCGTTCACGCGGTCCGTGCTCTCACTCCGGCCGAAGAGCTCCAACTTTTGGAGATAGCGCGCCATCTGCTTCGCATCCCGCATGGAGCGTGTCGCGGCGAGGCCGTCCAAGACATTGTTCAAGAGAAGTACGGACTCGTTGTGACGCTCCTTCAGTACTCGGTACTGCTTGTGCATTTCTACATTTTCCTCCATGCCCTTCTCCCAGAGTTGATTGATTGACTTGAGGTTAAAGTCAACAGAGGACAGATTGGTGTCCGCCTCGGTAAGCGGTCCGCCGAGTTTCTTTAAGCGCACCCGCTGCGACTTGGTTTGGTATATGCTGCTAACAGGTGCGCGATATATCATCATACGCACGGGGGCGGCGAGCGCGCGGTTGCCAGCCTCTGCCGCCTCATCCACACTGTCATGGATACGGGGCGGCAGGTGATCATCCAGCACAGCGGGGTCGTACAGCGGGTGGACCGCTTTGCGAAACATCTCACCCACACGAAGGGTGAAGTATTCGGACGGGTAGCGTGCGAGGATGGTGCCTAATATGCGG
Source organism: Strigomonas culicis (assembly GCA_000482145.1). Taxonomy (NCBI): domain Eukaryota; phylum Euglenozoa; class Kinetoplastea; order Trypanosomatida; family Trypanosomatidae; genus Strigomonas; species Strigomonas culicis. The sequence goes on from AUXH01000095.1 coordinate 41,156, forward strand.
CTTCCGGTCGACATGATTGTCTCATCGTACGGTGTAAACGTTCCTTTCCCCGTATCGGTTACGCTCGCCTTGTTGACGGCGTGGATTAGGCCGAAGGGGCGCTGCAACGCGTCGGGCGCGGAGGCGATGATGGGAAACACCAGGCAGCTGTGTATGGACTGCAGCCCGCTGGCCTTGAGCTCCTCCTCTACCACGTCCAGCTCCCTCGCACTGAAGGCGGTGTACTGCGGCGTTGTCCCATTGATGGCAATGGAGGAAAAGCAGACCTCGTGGTGGAGTTCCTTCACGAGCATCAGCTCCGTGTACGTGGCCCGTGTGGGGTCGCCCTGATGGGCATGAAAAGGATAGCTAGCGCAGCAGTGCATGCTTTCGTTGGCGTCGTATAGGTAAATGCGAACCACTTCACACTTTAGAAGGGTCGCGAGTGACTCCGCGAAAAGGCTTGTTGTCTCTGAAAAAGCTTGCCTGAGCGAAAGAGACGAGATTTTAGACTTCGCTTGCGTGCCTGCCTGCAATTTCTCTTCGGCGGCCCCCTGCGCGCTTCCTACGCCAGTGCTCTCTCTTTCATCCATCGCATCCATCGCCTCCATCGCTGTGGGCGACGTTGATAATGCTCGGAGAGGATAGGAGGTCATTCGTGGCACCGTCTCCTCCTTTGCCCGGAGCCACTCAGCCTCGTGCAGCAGCTCCTTGAACGCTGAGGTGTAGCCTTCCTCCGCAAACGACATGGACTGGCGTAGTTCCTGGTTGACCGCGGAGCGGATGTGCCTCACAAGGCCCAGCAGGTCGCTGTCGGGTCCGAAAGCACATTTCGCCTCGAGGTCGTTAAACAGCAGGGCCGTCTCATCTGAGATGAATTCGAGTGATGTGTTCTTCAGAGACTCCTTGATCGCGTCGTTCTTCTCTTGTAGCTCAGCCCCTATGCTGATGCCCCTGGAATTCATCTGTGCATCACGGTTCTTTTTGTACCGCTCTTCCAGCCGCTTTAGTAAGGCTTGAGAGGCATTATTGTCCGTGGACATGATGTACGTGTATTGTACGGCTAATGTATGTTCTCCTATTGCGGTTTCATTTGGTATTAAAGAGTATACAGGGGAAATAGATGGTAATATTATTGCAAACATGCAAGCATACAGACATAAACAAGGAGTAAGAAAACAGCATTAATCATACTGCGCTGAAGATGAATTTCTGGATTTGAGACCTCTCTCTCTCTC